>CAJQZM010035847.1:0-67478 GCA_907164665.1 Colias nastes | reverse complement strand
TTGGGACATAATAAAGTAAGTTTCCACCAAATTTCGTAGAAAAAAAAATAAATTTTGAAGTAGATAAAAATAAAAAACCAAAAACTTGGTTTTTTTAATTTTTCACCTAAATTTTGAGGTTATGTGAAAAAATTGTTAATACAAAAGTTGTAGATCCTTTTATTACCTACAACTTTGCCATTGAACTTTTTTTCTGTAGGACTTGTAGTTTTGTCGGAAATCGAGAGAGACCATTTTTTTCTCTTAAAAGCTCCCCCTCCCACTTCCCGAACTCGGATTGACCGTAATTTATTTTTCCTTACATTTTTATCATATTTTCCTCCATTTCTAATGGGTTTCATCCTACTGCGATTTTTTTGCACTTTTTATTATTTTTAAAGGGATCTACCCCAGTGTATTATGGATCAGTTATTATAAAGCTCTAATAAACTAATAGAGGAATACCTCGACTACAAAGTAATAACTTTGTGTGATAAATAACAAACTTAAAATTTTCATTACATGAAGTCATTTTAAAATAACCTCGCAATTTATCTACCAAAAAATCACTACTGAAGTGGTCAGCTATTTACATACAGAAACTAAACATCCCGAAAGTTCTAGACACAATAGTGAATAAATGACGAAATCGCAACACAATATGTAGTGGGAATTGTAATAAAGACTCCTTTGGGAACGTCCAAGATTTAAGGAGACAGGTGCTGACAGAAACGTTCCTATTATGTGAACTGGACTTTTATTTCAGATGTAATATATTTTAAGTGACTTTAAAGTTTGTTTAAGTAGCATTTATATGAGTAAACGTTTCATTTTAACTTCTTCAGTTTATGCACTTGTGAAATATATTATTTTTATATTATTGTTAATTACGATAGCTCATAGTGTTTTAATATCTGAACTTCTGTCTTTTACATGTAGGCTATTAATATGCCTGAAAAATCATCAAGCTATCTCTAACCTGTTGTTATAGCGATTTACTCTTAGCTCTTTTCAACCAATTAGAAACAACTCTTTCATATAAGTCAACTACATAGTACATAATATGGGAATAGTCATCTACTCAAATGGCAAATACGTGCTTATTTACCTCAGAGGTTCCACCATAAAACTAGAGAATAACTTACAAGTGCAATTGTTAGCCCCTGTACTAAAACCATGCAGTAAATAACAGAGGGAAAGCCGGGGAACAAGCTTATGTGAAATCTTTATTAATAGAGGCTGGTCTGAGTGACACAGACAGATGGAATGTTTTGATCCTTGTAGATAGATGTTTGGATTAGAGCTTAGTTTTGGAGGGAAACGAATGTTGAGGATTTTTTAAGTTGGCGAATGTATTGATTCGTAGGTTAAAATATTTTGAAGTCAACAAGTTTAAGACAGTATTCCTATATTGAAAGTATTATCATATTGAAATTTGTATTCAGTAGTTATAAAGATGAAAATTTTATTTATTTGAAACGATGTTATCAACTGAAACACTAGTCGATGAAGTTTAATAATTCTTTCTCATTTAAAATCAATTACTTCAATAACAGTTTAAGTACGACAAAATTATTTTAATCACTCGCACATTTAACAGTTGACAAAGATAACAAAAAATCACTTACACAATAAATCTTACTATCTATGTATTTTCTATCATATCTAGTATAACTTTCTCTACATCTTTGACTAATCCATATCTCAGTAAGAGGCATATTGCTATTTCTAAACCAAGTCAGGATAAAAGCCAGATAAAAAATATTAGGAGGGTTCTTATATGACAATGTAATGTACTTATATATCATTTCTAACCTCCAAGTATGGCAGTAAGAAGAGAGGTTACGAATTTTTATCAAAATGTAATGGATTTCGGATTGATATTGTGACAATCAAAAAATATTATAAAGCTGAAGAGTTTGTTTGTTTGAACACGCTAATATCAGGAACTACCTATTGGTCCGATTGAAAAAATTCTTTCGCGGGTGAAATCTAGTGTATAATATAAATACATAAGTTTAAAGGTATTATAACACAAATAGAAATAAAACCACGGCTAATATATTTATAAAATGTAATCTGAGAATTTGTTTCAGTAGACGGTATACCAAAGTTTGTATACCGTCATTCGCGTTGTCGTTTATTTCAGCTTTATATATATTATATTATGTCCTATGGAATTCTACTATGGGGCAGGGCAGCAGATATAGAAACTATATTTATCTTACAGAACGTAAAAACCACAGGACAGTTCTTTGGCATATTATTATAATATAATATGATGTTACATATGTATTTTGTAAAATTAAATTGTAAAACTGACATGATTTAAAAGAGCAACTATGGAGTTTCTTGTCGGTTCTTCTCCGTAGATACTGCTTTCCAAATCGGTGGTAAATGTTAAAAATATGTAATGATGTTTCAAAAGTGTTTCTATAAGAAGTCTAATTGAATAAATAAATGTTTGAGTTTGAGTTTGTACATAATATATCTCGAGAATTATTAAAATTATTGTTTGTAAGAACTATAAGCGGATAATTTAATAAAAATACAACAATATTATAACCAACAGAATCTTCGACAAACAAAGGTTAAAAAGGTTAATTGAAAATACGAATCCACATAACTTATAAGCATTTTCCGTCTACTTATACAGTATAATTTCTCGTAAAAGCCTTCATTATAATAAAACTCGACTGTAAACAGTTACTATCGAAGGCTAATCTCTCGTGCCGCATTCTTAATTAGTAGCTGATTAACTCCATAATTAACTTGAAAACAAAGTATACAATCATAATTATATTACACCGAAACGATTAAACTTGTTTAACATTGTCAAGGCTTTCTTTTAGTTTCCGTAATTTTTAAATTTAAAGCTGCTACTAATATATTATTATGTTGCCGGCAATGAGCTTTGTCTGTAAGATCAACAATGATAAAAATTAAAATTGTTCATCCATACTAATAATATTATAAAGCTGAAGAGTTTGTTTGTTTGTTTGAACGCGCTAATCTTAGGAACTACTGGTCCGATTTGAAAAATTCTTTCGGTGTTAGATAGCCCATTTATCGAGGAAGGCTATAGGCTATATATCATTACGCTAAGACCAACAGGAGCGGAGCCACGCGGGTAAAACCGCTTATCATGGAATTAATACAAATATGTATATACCATAGAGATCTAGAGAGATATTGCCAATCGCTTGCGCTGAGTACGAAACCGTGTCTCATAAAAAATTTACGCACACAACTGCAGTAAACAAAATCAAAACAATACTTCGCGTTGTGTGCGTGTCATCACACAAAAATATGAGAGCGACTATTCGTTCGCACACTAGGTTGTAAGTGACGTACGTATACAGCACCGCTACAGTTTGTTCTCTTTTTGTACATATTGCTGCGACACCGGCCCCGTCCCCTAACCATATCTCCCTTTAGTTTCTGTGATCTGTGGTATATACCCATCATATCTCTGCTGGAGTCATCACGTGCAATGCATTTTTTATTTTTTCCCCATTAGTCATGTACCTAAAGACGCATAAAAATACAAATTATAAAACTACAATAATTTTCTATCCTATGACCCACCATATTAACTCCACTTACAACCTCTTGAATACCTCTAGTCAATGATTAACTATACCTAGTCACACTTGTGCGTGTAAACTTACAATAAATTTGGTGAAGTCGACCAGCCCTACGCAATGCCATAAGTTTGGGAACCTACATTGTATAAAATTTTCAGCTATGTAGACCATAGAATTTTAAATCAATATTGATTATACGTGTTATAGTCACTAAAGTATTAAAACTATATGAGAATTCTAGGAATGTGTATTCTGATAGCGTGATGTGTATTTTAAATGTTAGATTTTATCTTTAACCGCGTAAAGATTCTAATTATTCTACAATATTTCATTGATAATCCTAAAATCAAGGAACTAATCAATATAATATATAAAAAGAACGATGAGCTAAATAAATGCAATGATTCTTTGAAGTTTCTCAAATAAGAATGTAGTTCAATATTTCCTCTTATTCTATCGATAAAATGTAGCTACCACATGGGTCACAAGAACACAGAAAACCGCGGAGCTGCAGCCGAAATTTTAGCATAAAAACATTCCCATTACATTGATATATTTTCGCACAATCGCGACACATGAATACATATCGGTCCATTATCCGCAACAAAAGTCTAGACTAGAGAGTAATCTTAGCGATAAATCGTGAAAAAAATAAACATCGGCGACCGCAAATATGGAAAGTTCTCGAAATATAATACATGTAAACAACTTTTTCTTTTGGATATTTTATACTAACTACTTTTAAATATATATGATATCCTGAATAAAAATGAATTTACTATTTAATATATTATATGCTTTATCAATAGGCCGCATTAACATTTGATTTAATCTCCAACTCCTTTAATAGATATTATTTTATTTTCAACATCATTATCAACTTAACCTCAAACTTAACACAACATGCAGTTGATTTCCATGCAATATTATTCATGCAATATTCATACGTATGATTTTTAATTTTGCATCAACATTGACAACATCACTATCAAGTATAAACTTGAAGTTTACCAAACCATTCAAGGCAAAAACTAACAAACTTTTACGTAAAATTTACTAAACGAGCCCGCACGTGCTCAAAAAGCGCTTCAAATTCTTAAATAATCAATTAGCCCAAATAAACGTGTAAACTAAGAATGCTAGTGTTCCATCGACGAGGGGAAATCGAACCCCTATTAGCATAATGAAGGCGGGCGGTATAAAACTCCGACGTTCCGTATCACGAACTTAAAAAAACAAGAGACGGCACTGAAAAAACATGGCTAACCATTCCACTTATAAGTGAACTCATTCGGGAAATTTAGCAGAGCGGTTTTAGTATTGTATAGAGTATGTAATGTAATAATTATTTGTTAATATTATGTTGTAAGTCATTAATTGCAATAAATCGTGAAATAGCATCATGTCATGTCAATCATGAGAAATTTTTGAAAAGAAGTATAAGTATTGTATTTTTGGGCTATTCTGTTGGGTGTATTAAAAATAATAAGAATCAAAATGGAGGAGCGTAATATCGCAATTTACAATACATTCCATAGCGATAAATACCTAAGCTTTTAAACATAATGCCACATTTTGTAACCACAATTTTAATCAATATGAAAATATTAAAAGCAATTCTAGGGAACTAATTATTCAATGTTTCAGTATTGGACAAGTTTGATTGGTGTGGCTGTGGCGACAAGTTTTGGCGGAGTTTTTAATGGCTTACTGATAACTACGCTTGTTTACGAGATACGGGAGATTGCAATATCTGTTGCGAATAATCCACTTTTAAAGTTTTAATGTTGCACCTTGTGCGCGTTACGGTACGATGAAGAAATATGTCATTATCGAAAAATACTAGTCACATATTTTTGAATAAGGATTTTTTGAGAATGTTTTGGTTACATCGAAATTGGGGTCATTGGAGTGATAATGGAACTTTACACACAGTATGAATCGCACACAAGGAATAAAGGTGGAATACTTACATTATCTTTAATTCCGTAGCCCACATACAATTAAATTTAAATTAGTTACTGACAAGCGTTTTTCGCAATCTAGACAATTATTTTGTAAATTTATCAAATTAAATAACTTTTAGTATCTTCAATAATTCTAGTAGATACTAATTCCGCGTGCAGAAAGGTTAACAACTGCTTATTGAGCTGCTGTATGTAAAATTTGAATACTATTATTTATTTTATTTACTGCCGTCTTCAAAACTTTATAAATTTCATCTGAGAAAACAACCACTAAACAGACTTGATAGAAGTCTACAAAATGGCAGATTTATTGCATTTAAATCTCGTCGCCTGCTAACCGTATTTAACTCCTTTAGAGAATTTAATAAACGCCCGGTACGAAAGAGCAAAAATAAAAGCTGTATAACAGAAGCTAGTTGAATGCTTTCCCCAGGGTGCCCTCAATTTTGTCGCTATTGGCTGACTTGTACAACTATTACAGTCTTTGTCAATTTACATTACTATTCCCTGTACACTAAAATGTAGAAGTTTGTGGTGTAAAATATTCAATTAAAAACTAAGCAGACATTGAGCATTCTTAAATATTCTATTTGAGAGAGGATACTTATTTTTTTCATTCGTCTTCGTTGTTCGTATGATATATTTCAGAATTTTAAAGCATCATCTCATAAATATTTAAGTATAGGTACTCTATCATTGTATAAAAATCCTTTAAACTAAAAGAGAAGCCCTTACTATTTTCATAGCACCATGAACAACGGAACAATTATACATTACTTAAAAAAGAAAACACGCGTAGTTTTATTTTCACAAGTACGGAAGCGTCTACGATTTTTTTCGCATCAACAACAAAAAATGGCGCGCTCTCCCGTTTTAATAGTGTTTGTTTTCAATAAGGGCTATGTTTGTAGAGGCCGCCGAGAGACAACACACGTTTCATTTACAAATAAATTGTGTCCAAAGTGTTTGGGAAAATCTTTAAGAATTTAGACGAACTATTTATAATCTTGAAAAAAAACCTTACATTGTGTATTTAAGTTATTTGGGATAATGAGAAAGTTCTGAATATTATGATGACCAACCATCTCTTACAAAGCCGCATTGAAAAATTATACAGTTGTTGCAGGATATTTTTCGTATGATGTGAAATAATACCACAGTTCAGGCATTCGTATCCCTTTCATTTATTAAGTTTAAAAAAACATTCATCATCATCATCTATGTATTGAAATAAACATAAGTATATAAAAGCAATTTAATAATCAAAATGTAACAATCAATTCTCAATCGAACCTCCCGCACTAAACTACAAATCCAATCCAAACGAAAAGCAAGTTAAGAATTGTTTTAATAAAACATGCACATAATGAATGTTTTTACTTGAACTCGAGTTAACTGCGATTTATATTTCACAAACTTTTGAATTGACCCACCACAGCTAAGCTGGCATAAAATTGCCTCAAAAGCACTCCCGTGCTGTTGAATAAATTATATCGCGGCGAAAATAAAATGTACTTTCATCAATAACTTTCAACGTTTATATTTTGCATTCATTTGTAATTAGAACTTGGTTATACAGAACTTCTATCCATACTTAATATTATAAATGCGAAAGTAACTCTGTCTGTCTGTCTGTTACTCAATCACGCCTTAACTACTGAACCAATTTGCATGAAATTTGGTATAGAGATATTTTGATAGGATAGGTTTTATCCCGGAAATCCCACGGGAACGGGAACTAGGCGGGTTTTTCTTTGACTGCGCGGGCGAAGCTGCGGGTGAAAAGCTATAGTTCTTAATTATCATGTAGTGGTGGCTCAGTTAAGGCTTTTAACTTTAAAAAAAGTGTCCGAAATAGTTGAACATACAAAAATGTACATTTTCATTTCTAACGTATTATCTGACATCAAAAGTATGGTATATGGTACATAGATATACACTCTTGGCCAGCGTGAAATGATATACATGTACGTAGAATAGGAGACACATGTCCCTGAAGAGGAAGAAAATTCGATTTTGTTGACGAAAGAATAGATGACCGGGATCTTGCCAAAAATTGTTCATAAATATTGACTTCACTACATAGTATAAAACAAAGTCACTTTCTCTGTCCCTATGTCTCTATGTATGCTTAAATCTTTAAAACTACGCAACAGATTTAGATGCGGTTTTTTTTAATAGAACGAGTGATTCAAGAGGAAGGTTTTAGTAGGTATATAATTTATTAGGTTTTAGACAAAGCGGGCGAAGCCGCGGGCGGTAAGCTAGTTTCAGATATAACAGTCAAACAAAAACTTACTCTATATGACAAGACAATTTATGTGACTTTTAATGGTCAAATATAAAACGAAACATAGTCTAGACTAATGGCACGCTATTAAAAATTCGCATAGTTAGTCATAACAAATCGCTCTTAAAATCCGGTAAACAAAGAGAAAAATGTAATATAATTTCTATGTAATATGGGGTAATTTTAAAGTCGTAAATCCAAGGAAACTTTTAACCCATAAACGCCTCTAGGGGCCTATAGGTGCCCTTACGACTTCAGATTAAACTTGAGGCAATAATTTGGGAAGTTTGCAATATGTTGTTTCGCTTGACGAAATATTTCGAAGGGGGCTTTACTTGATTAATTCACTTTTCATGGGGATTTATCGGGTCCCAGTTAGTCAGGTAATGAATATATTTTATCACCCGAACTTATGTTTCGCAACTGTTGATTTGTGTACGAATGTTCGGATATAGGGAGTTAACGAGATCTCGTAAGAACTGTTTGCGAAGTTGGTGTTTAATCATCGAAGTTCTGCAGTTTTCTTGTAATAAACCGTACTGAACATAATATGTTACATTACATTGATGTATTGTTTGGAGTACATAGTATTCATTACGATACAGTTTTGTAAAACAACTATACGAGTATCTTATTACTGTTACAGAAGTAAATTTTATTGATGATAGCTCAGATAATATAATACCATATGACAGTTTAGATTTTTTAAAGAAATTATGTTTTGGATGATATTTTAGGTTGATAATAAAGTAAGTTAAATTCAAATATTTCAAAGAAATAGAAATACAATGAAAGACGATTACAGAATTGCACTTTTCATTTGATAGTCAAAAATATAAAATATACAATATAGTTTCCTAAATCCGTCTTTGCAAACCACTTAACTTTCACCGACTCAACCGATAACTCATAAATAAAAATGTTATACATTAAGCAAAGAAAACAAATATACAGTAAATAACAAAGCCCCACAAATATTCCCTTTGTATTTATAAGAACTCTTCTTAAATCAGTTAGAAATATTTGCTTTTCTTGACAAAATATGAAGCTTATTGCTACGTTGCTTCTCAATTAACTTTATGGCTGAGTTTGCGATTCTGGATGTGGTCCAGATATTTTATTGTTAATGGAAAATATATAATATTTTGTTCTTATCTATAAAATATCTGGAGAGTTCGAGACGATTTTTGCTTCGATGGAGGTTGAATTTTTGTCCCTGAAATTGACAGAAAGGACAAGTGAGGTAGGTTTTCGTAATAATTGTGTTTTGTTTGTATTTGAAACAGATGATAATGCGTGTTTGATTGATGAAATAAAACTTTTCATTTTTACCTATTCCTTTCTATGAGTTAATGTTTCTAATTAACCGACTTCAAAAAAAGGAGGAGGTTATCAATTCGGCCGGTATGTTTTTTTTTGTACACAATATATTTTAACATGAATTTAACCGGATCAAAAAAGTTAAAAAATGTGACACTTCTGTGTGTACTTGTGCAACAAATATGTATGTCTAGAAATTAAAGACTTTTTAACGGATTTTAAACGCGATTTATTCATTATATTATTTTCCCGACAACACTTTACAGCGAGCGTGGTCACGGGGAGACCACGCTCGCTGTAAAGTGTTCAAAACGTCGTGTTCAAAAGCTAAAAGCTATATTTCCTCACAATACAGATGTATGCAGCTGCTGAAAGGTGATAGAAAATTGAATTTCCTCCCTCTAGAGATTGGAGCTTAGCCCTAGACACTCTTATTAAATTCCTTCTCTGTCCAACGGGGCGTTAGTGCAAATTGTACGAATATTTACATAACAATAATAGCATTTTGATAATATATTTGCTTGTTTTGCGTAATAGTAATTGCATAAAGTAAATAGTAAAATAATTTAAACTACATTAAAAAGCTCATCTGATTTCTTTTTAACATTTTGCAAATGTAATTTGTGTGTTCAAAATTAACGTCAGTTCAAAATACATAATCCAATAAAAAAATTGATAATTGATAATCCGTTATATAATTGTACGAGTTGATATTTGAGAAGTCCCTTAGCTTATCCTGTAGTATAATGAGGGACTTCCACTTCTGTTCCACTGATCGATATTCTTTACGGGCAAGATTTTCTAACAAGACTTCTGTCTTATATTTTTTGCTAAAACTGTTATCAAACCCTGAACCAATCATCTCTACGCATTAACCACACAGATTTCCCTTCCATAAAATATTTATCAACTCGATAATGGGCAATTTCTATTAATATTTAAGCCAATCAATTGTTCAATATAAACATTGGTAATTCAGGCGCATAACAGTGTTAACTTAACGAGCCGTGCTGTTAATTAAATGGCTAATTTGGTAATAGTTTAATGGTTATGTCTAATAATCGTATTATATATAGCTTGGGGCCAAGATAATAGGGCGATATTTAATATTTTTTTTAACAAAATAGACTCTTGTATTATTTAATATTTATTAAGTCTGGTCCGATAGTTTGTTTGCAGCTTTATTCCAAAAAAGTGATACAGTACATTTAATTACATAACAATACTTAGGGCTAAAAAAAAGTATAACATAATGTGAAGATTATCATATCTGTACATAAAAATGTAATTAATAAATCAGACTTTATCATAAACTATATTTAACCTTGTAGGTACTTATAAGCGGATAGGGTGCATCCCGGCTTCTAGTGGTAGCTTACCTACTAATGGAAAAAAAAAATTTATTCGAGTACTTTGTAGTTCAAATCGTATACCAATAGAAAAAATGTCAAATAAACCAAAAGCTAGTAATTTTGTAAGAGTTATATTAACTGTTTTCGATTTCAATCGCAACAAACAAACAATAAAATATTTTTTCTTTAATATTAGTTTAGATCTATCTATAAGAAACAGACGGATGAATTACTTCTGTTACAACCAATTTCCTTTAAGCTCTAATCAAAGCTTTCTATAACTAAAGTAAATCTCTTTCCCCAATGGAATTCCTCAGTTACAAAGTGGACCAAGATCGTAATAAAAATAATATAAATATAAAAATAATATATAAAAATATAACCACATCTACATAGTCATATTATAAAGACGAGATTTTTAATATTTTTTTTATATATGTTACGAAAACATAAAAAGTTACATTTTCTTTTGAAAGAGAGAGTAGGTATGTGAAAGTAAAATCGAAGTATTTTTTTTATTATGAGTACAAGGAAAATTCTACTTGCAATTTATTATTTAAGTCGTTTTTCTCCACAATCTAAATTCTTAAATCGATTCATTAACTTGTTCTTAATTATACAAAAAACATATATATTATGTGCATCATCTTTTTATCTTGTAGGTTTCATAATATCATAGAAGATTGCATAGAAGCGTAAAAGGAAATTCTCGGTAAGTACACACTATAAACATTTTCAATTATTTTAATAGTCAACTAGAAAGTGTAATCCAAAGTCCGTGCCACTTGACTGTCGCTGTAAAACACGGTGTATGCGACGGTTAAATCTACAAAATTTATCTCGCATGTAAGGGTACACGTTCATGAGACGTGTGTGATTTTATTAAATAATTTTTGGTTTCTGTATAAATTCTCTGTGGAAGGCCTAAACGGTATGCTGATTTGAACGCAGTTAATCCATTTAAAGCAATAGCCACTCGAATGAAAGTAATTATATCTGTAAAGCGATTATTATAGAAGTCATTCCGAAAATAGTTTTTATTCAAGAGCACCAATCACCGCCGACAATGAACATTTGCAGAGGTGTTACATAATTCTTTTTAATTTTTTCTTTACTTGTATGTTTTTTTTTTTTGGCCAAGCACGCAATATAATATTGTATAAGTATGTTATTGCTTGTAATTCACTATTTATTGCATTTCAAATCGCGAATTTTTATTCAACGTCAACTAGCGGATTTGTGGAACAAAACAAATAATACAAATTTTCACCCTTTATCTAAGGTTAATGCTGCTTATCTTCTTGAAAAATGTAAGGGGTAGTACCTACTATATTTTTCAGTTCATTGCAAGTGAGCAACAACCCTTAAGGGCGAAATAAATTAAGATGAAACGTTGTGTGTTTACTGCGCTTGTGTAATCTTAATTGTTTGTTACATTCAGAAGTTTATTGCCTCGTGCTTTATACTACAACTAATTATACTTAGCATTTACTAAAATCCAGGATTTGTAAACTTTGTTAATAATCCTATGCACGATATTTTTCCAAATATATTTATAAAATCAAATAATTACGTATTTTTAATATTTGCTATTTCTATTTCACAATTATTAAGCAATGCAGACATAAACCGGATTTTTTAACTGTAAACGTAACAATAAGTATTTTACATTGACTGAAATAAAATATTGAGACGTTATATTACTTTATATATTAGTAAAGCGATGACTCAATCCTTATGTTTATTCCTAAATTAACAGGAATGTTACATAACATGTTTTTTGTTTTGTTTTCAACTTCGAGCCAATTTGTTAACGTAAACATTCAAGATTTGATCGATTCAGTATTACTAATGTAAACATTCAAGATTTGATCGATTCAGTATTATTTTGATAAATTTTATACCGTTTAAGCAATACAACAAGGCATGGTTTTACATTAAACAGAGCAGAGTTGGTTGTTAATTTGCAAATAAAATGCAGATATTTTTAACTTGAATAACACCTTTGTTTAAATAAAATGAAATTAAAAATTAACCACATCTCACTCCTTCATTACTTACCATTATCAATCCCCTGTCAGATCTAGTTACAGGGGATAGAACAATTTCTTAATCGGCAAGGGAAAGAAACAAATCACCGGAAAACGTCGAGTTGCGGTGCACTCCCTGAGGAGAAATGTCCCTCAGAATGCATTTAGCACATGGTGGAAGTTATGAGCTTTGGAGATTTTAAGGTCGTTGAAGCTTTTGCGCGCAACGTCGCAAATACCTGGTATATGATGGCGCATTATAAATAGGTAGTTGTGAGAACATAACGAAATATGTTGATACCAGGCATTGAAATCATGAAGTTTTATATCAAATTTAGGTCTAGTATTGTCGTTGTGGGAATAACATTAGTATAATCAAAATCTCAAATAAACTTTGACTTGTCTTTATACACAGTTTTTGATATTCTAATTAAAAATAATACCTTCTTCCCCCTACCCAAATTTCATAAAATATTATCTGATACAATCTTCTTCAACATTTTAAACTTAATCTCACAGCTTATCACTTGCGCCAAGCGTGGAGACAACTGCAAATAGCAGCAAATAGACGGCATCAGTCCCCTGCGCGACTGACATCCATCCCTTGCACCTAATAAACTAATGCATTGAGGTTTCTTGATTCGCCCCAACATCTGAGGGGATGTTTCTTTAATAAAACGGATGGACGACAATTAAGTTGTAATAGCATCTGCTGCGGCTGGTTAGGTCGAATTATCGATAATGATGTTATTGTGTGGAGTTTAATGAAAATAGAGGTAATGTTAATGCAATTTATTTCATGAGTAGTTATTTGTATTTCTATACTTATGATTTTAGACAATAGATAGACCCATGTGTTTTTATAATAAATCCGTACATTTGTTGTGTTTTGACTTTTCTTTACAGAAAACATTTACTAATTGATTCCGAAAAATTACTGTAAATTTTGGTGATAGTTTACGCAAAAAATAAATATTGTAAAGAAAACATATAAATCTGGTTAAATTTTGTACATTCACTCGATAAGAGGTTCTATCTACTCAACTCGCTAAATACCTGCTCGCATAAAAATTCACTTTACCACCTATAAACGATATTTTCCACAAAACCCAATCGTTATAAACAATTGAAGGGATCCCGTCTATTATGAAAACGCGAATGTTCTCTTATCACGACCAATAAATCCGAGTCGGTCACAAATTGCAACTGCCATCAATCTAGCGGTGTGATATAGTTACACGCCCTACCTTGAAGGCTGTGTTCGTGGGGAATGTTTGTAAGCGATTATAATGAGTATTAAAAAAACGAATGTTGAACTTTGAGTAATTGACGATTGCATTTGACGTAGATACACAGACATTGAAATGAACACAGAAATTAATGCGTTCGCTAGGTAGTAGTAAATGCAATTCTTTGCTCTTAGTTATTTGAAATTATTTGGTTATGAAGGCTGATTAGTTTTAAGTTAATTTTTAAACAACCAGGTGACATAATATGGTGAGTTTGTATGTAAGTAAAAGCACAATAAAACATCAAATATTCAATACAAATGTTTAATTTTAATTAATATGTTAGCTTTATATTTAAGTCTTCTCTTAAAGGTATAAAAAAACTAAACAATTTTCTATCTAATTTACCTGATTTCTCGCTCACACTAGCACCACACCCGCCAGCGCCCCCTTTGTAAATCGCGCAATGTTTTCATAGTTATTTCTCTTCGTTAGACAACGATTTGTCATGAATACTTTAGCGATATTGTTTTTAGATTGAGTGCAATGTATGATCATCCGAGAGGGTGAGGGCTGGAGTGATAACTCCCTGTGGTATGTTAAAATGAATAAAAATGATGATAGAACTTGAAGTGTCTTTAGACGAAATGGCGCGAGGTAAATCGATCATATTCTGCTAAAGGTTGTATCTAAAATTGATTTTTGTATGTGTATATTTTTGTAACACTGCTTAGAATGGATTTAGATGGAACATCGCAGTTAACACACTCTATAAACTAAAATGTTTAATTAAAATCGGTTAACATTTTGCAAACTAAAGTATGAAAATCCTTACCTTGATATTATATTATGTACACTATGTGATATTACAGTAAAAAATATGAATCAAAAAGTGTTATATAATATGAATTTTTGTACCGACTTTTTATAGAGAAATAAGAAATAATAAACTAAAATAAATACACAACTAAATGTATCTTTATAGCTGTCGATGCCGATATTGAATGGCTTTTAAGATAATCATAATTTCCTTTTCCTACTATTTTCCGTAATAGCTTTCCTCAATCGAATGTTTGGATTAATAATAAGATGGCTTTTTGGACAAATAGAGTCGTACTATAACATATTATTATTTTTAGTCATGTCACTTAATATCTTCAATATTATCAAGCATGTAATCCTATGATCCTCCATATAATATCTGTTTACAAATACTAATGAATAAATTTATAAAAAAATACCTATACTTATCTACATGTAGCGCGTCATTTTCGCTTCGCTTTTTCTTAAACTGAACTAATTCAACTTTGAAAGAAGATTTTTAACTTCCACCTACGATTTTTTGGATCGATGTTCTTGAGGAATTACGACATTTATTTATTCAAAAAAGAGTCTTCGAGAAGCCATCAATAGTCCTGTACTATTCAGGCTAGGTAATCATCAGGCGGACCACAAGAACTCAAACTCAAACATTTATTTATTCAATTAGACTTCTTTTAGAAGCACTTTCGAATCGTCATTACATATTTTTAACAATTACCACGAGATGTTTACAAGCTCCTTTGCTTGCTCTGACACAAAAAAGAACTAATAAGTTAAACCAAAACACATGAACATTTGCTAGTACAGATACAATTCTCGGCAATAAAAGTGACAGCCCGCGCACCGCGCTCGTAAACGCACCATAAAAGATAAGTGCATTCCTGCACTTAATACACCCTCACTGAGTGATCACTTAGCACGCTGTAGGTACTCAACCTGATTGATGTGGATCGAATATTTATATCTCACTTTAAAATAATGCAACGTGTTTCAGGTTTGTACCTCGTTAGATTAGATGTTACTTTTTATGTACATTGTAATGTACACTGGCTAATGCTCGTGCTTTCGGAAGCGTAAAATGATATTTCAAAGCAGCAAAGTATAGTTAGTATAGCGTTAATTGAATATTGTAATGATAAGTTTAAGTATTGTGAATTAGTGAACTAAATTGATTTGTTGAATCAATGCGAATGCGAGTGATGTGATTGGCAACACTTGGCAATTTGTTCTGTAATCTTGACATATTATATTAAATCTAAACGCAAATAAAACTTTAGACCAAGAAGCAGGATACTCAACAGTTTATGACGACAGAAAATGACATTATTCTTAAAACCTCTAAGTAAATATCCCAAAAATCTCTTTCTAAATCACAACGAAATGTGTCTCCCGCGATAATGTCTAAAAATCACATGCACAAGCATTTTCCACCCATGGTATACGTTTTTGATGCACTTAGATGCACAGTAAATTATTCAGGGGATGGATGGCGCTAATATGCTCATCCGTCACGGCGCACCGCGTAAATCGTCTGGAACTTTCGATTGCACTCCCAAAAACCTGGTTGATGTATTGCGAGCGTGTTTTGTTTCATTGACTACCAGAGGGGTGTTTTACACCCGAGTTCTATAATATTGTAATGACGATTTATGTTTAATACATAAATCCTCATTATAGCATTTATATTTTGACATTCGTTTTCAGAATATATGATTTCGGATATTATTTTTTCAATATATGTAATATGTTATACGATATGTTTCATTCGAAAATATAGGTAGGTATTATTTAAACGTAAATTCAAAACTTCTTCTCGAATGTAGATCAGTGCAATTAACTGTATTTTATGTTGAAATTAAACTAAATTTGCATTTTAATTTAAAACTCTAAATACTTCGCTATTCCGAAATAAAACACAAAATTTTGTTCACGTAGGTGCTGCACATTTTAAAAATGAAAAACCACCACTTTTCATTTACGATTTCACTTTAAAAATCCTTCCACCAAAACTAATATCAATGCTACGTATAAATCTTATTAGATGCCCATATACCGCAAGGAATCTACCACATAACTTACAAATTACATTGAAATACCGTTTAGCTACAACTGCTGGAGGCGGCATATTTTTTAAAGTGTATTTTTGGAGATATATCTCGTAAACCCTTTATTGAATTCCGAGACGCCCCTTGGTATGCACTTATTTGAATGTCAGCACTATCTTGACTTCAGTGCTTTATTTGAGCTATATACTGCGATGTCGATTTTGTCTCACAAAATATATAGAATTGTTTATATTATTTCACACACATAAAGCCTACAATTTAGCTTTATTAATGTAGTAGATATGAGTTACTTTTGTTGCGTATAGTCATAGTTATCCATCGAGTTTTTCTTCCAATAAGTATTCAGTAAAACCAATGACCCATGCGGAAGAAGGGCCAACAACTGTATTTAAAAACAACTTTTAAAGGTTTGTACTAACTTTTTTCTTTTTTTTTTTAAATGCTCATTTGGAATACATCATGAGTATGATATTAAGAAACATGTTAACCAGTTTATAGAAAGTAGATTGTACAATGTACATCAAGTGAATAACAGAGGAACAATGTACCTACTAGATATTTTATTCGAATATTCGCAGACATTAATAAGCAAAAAGAGCCACCTAAACACTTCAAATTTCAACACCACGCACTCCCACATTATGAAATTCAAAATTCCTCATAAACAACTTGACATGAGCACTCTCGTAAATTTAATATCAGGAGATTAGGACCCTCAGTCATTAATGCAGAGGCACGTTTGTATTGGTGCACCCTGTTTACATAAACGCCATCTTCTCAAATAGAGATACGTATAATGTTCATCGTAAGTAATCCTGGTTGGTCTTGGACAGGTAAAGCCTAAACTGTATATTGTATTGGAATACAGTGGGAATACACATATAGGTCTGCAACTTAATCTGTAGGCCGTCATTCTGTGATAAACTGTGAATGGTAGGAATACACATCAACGGATACTTTTTCACGTTCAGAAATAAAAAATAAACTTAAAGCTAGATGTTTAAAATTACTCCAGAATACGAATGTTTTCCAACGAGGTTATTTCAGTCTTCAAGTAAAATACAGTTTAAATTTTAACTCAGTAACGTAGTTAAATATTTACCTGCTATTCAAACATTTTAAAAGTTTTCTTTTGCAGTTAGAAATTTATAAAGACAGTGTTAACGTAAAGTGTAAAGTTTAACTTGAGATGGAGTTTGTGTTTGAGTATACTTATTTCTAAGTATTAACTACTTCATTATCTTGTACAGGGAACTGAAAATTGTTTATGAAATAAATTAATGTAATGCATTATGTTTATCATGGTTTATCGATATAATAATATTGACTACGTGCTTATAAAGTGAAGACTTGAACCACAGAATATATTATAGTTCTCAAGTATGTATTACAGTGACTTGAGATTTCTTTAGCGATAATTTTTGCATGGTTATAATTATGATATTAACATATTAGTTGTTAAGTAATTATTATTTAAAAAAATATATTCAAATTGGTGTCTAAAAATAATTTCATTTATTTTTGATTGCTTATAAAAATTTTAAATGTTGCACCGTCAACTTTTCCTAAATAAACTAGATGGCGCTAGTGTCAATTAAACAAAAACATTATTTAAATAATTTTAATCTTGAATTTAATTTATTTTTAAACCCATAATTAAAATAATTATTATTAATAATTTTAATAAAAATAATTGTATAAAATAATTATATAATTATATTTCTAGTATGGCGGTATTTTTTTTTTCTTTTTTAAACGTTGTGGGGCGCGCGCGCGCCAGACATAATAGGCGGCCATTTTGTTTTTCACTTTATTTCAAATGCAAATAAGAACGCTAGATTTTATTACATTCAGGTGTTATAAGTAAACTAACATATTTTTTATGGATACCAGATTGAACAGTTTTTTTTAAAGATCAGAACATTTAATAATATTCGGGTAAGTATTTTAAAGTTAAATCGTGTTTGGATACTCAGTTGCGTTTAATTTTCAATGCGTGTCGTATTATGTTGTTAAATATTATTAATTTGTACATATTCGTTATTTGTTATATAAAACAAATACTAATTAATTGAAGGCGTCTCTTTACGGCTGCTTCTAAGATAGTAGGTACATCTGAATTCGGTGTTAAAATGACTTATTAAAATATTCCACATTTCCAACATATGTAATGAAACTTCTATTCCAGCCGCGGCTTTCTAAAAATATGTTCTAGACAGAAATCCAATTACTACACCAATTAAAATCTTCCACTTTTGTTTTTGTCTCGAGCACGGACGATGTAAAAAGACTGAAATAACACGAGATTTTTCTCCGAGTTACTTTAATTTTGCAGACGTTTGAATACCTTCTAAATTTGCTCTAAGAAAATATGGTGATACCAGTCTAATTGAGCTCTGCAATCTTTCCAGGTAATAAAGCAGGAGGTTCATTGTGTTCTGGATGGAATGACGTCATAAGAGCGAACGGTGACGACCTTTGATTCAATAAATTACAAAGGAATGTAAAATGTGGAGTGAAACGTTATGCCGTACCTACGGAGGAAGAGTTTATCTAATGGTATGTCGAATTAAGTTTACATGCATGTAGTAATGTAAGGTAACGTTCGCGTTGTAACTATAAATTTTGATCATCACTACATAGTATAAAACAAAGTCGCTTTCTCTGTCCCTATGTCCCTTTGTATGCTTAAATCTTTTAAAATACACAACGGATGTGGATTCGGTTTTTTTAATAGATAGAGTACTTCAAGAGGAAGGTTTTATAGTATATAATTTATTAGGTTTTAGATAGAGCGGGCGAAGACGCGGGCGGAAAGCTAGTCTGGCTATAAACCTGAAATAGAAAACCATACCGATACATATACAAAGAAGTTTGAATAACGTTGTATGAACTGTTTTGAACAAGTCTAAATCAATGAGCATTTTCACGGTTTATCTGATACGCTTGATTAAATCAAAGTTAAGTTTGTTGTTGTGCAGTTTTCCGAATAAAATTCGCCTAAAGTATTATGAAATTGGTATAGGTGATAACGTAGCCAATTCATTATTCAACTACATTTTCATTGCTTCCCGTAAAGTTTATACGAAATATATAGGTAGGTACAGTTCAATCAAAACAACAGTAGAACATTCTAGACATATTAGAATAGTCACAATGCTATTTAAATAGTATCCGTAACTACGTCAAACTATACAATATTGACGCATTGTTATCTTTCGCCCGCAGGTATACCTGTCTGAGGAGACAAGGCAAGCAAACGGCGCCATTGTTCCGATAAATGTTACGAAGAGCTCTGGGATGTTTTGTTTCCGATCAGAATTTGAATTGTACATCTGTAGTGTTCGTTGGTAAGCAATTATTTTGTTCCAAACATTGTTAGTATAAGATATTAGTTAATACCACAGTTGACAGATATATACTACGTACATACAGTTAGGAAACTAAGCCCCTGCGATGAAATTATGACGTATAGCTATAGGGCTGTTACCTTTTTGATATTTAACCGACTTCAAAAATAAAGGAGGAGGTTATCAATTCGGCCTGTATATTTCTGTTTGCTTTTTTTCACAGTTGATTTTGTGGTAATTTTGAGATTAAAACCCGTTAAAATACAAAAATGGTGTAGCCTAAATATGAATTTACAAGAAGAAACAATCCGAATTAATACACCTTGTAAAAGTAAATACGTTTTTATCAGTGTTATATTTCGAAATCTTGTTTTGTTATGGACGCCGAAGGCTATTTAATGTACCTAAATTATTTATAATGCTTGATATTTGTATTGTACATATTATATTCAATAATTATATTTTTAAACCAGAATTTACAATACTTGTATGTAGGTATACCTACTAAATTATTTTTAAAACGATAAATTAAATTAAATTAAAAAACACAAAATATGCAAAAATAAATTAAAATTATTATTATACGAGCATAGAACCTCCACCTTTTTGTTTTAGGATGAAAAAGAAAATAGTTTGACAGGCTTAGTGCTTGACAAAGTGGTAAAGTCACGTATCGATAAAAATACAATAATTATAATATCTATCTTTTTCTTCCCTAATATTTACGTAATTATGCACATAAATTTAAACAAGATTTTTTTAAGGTTTCCATTTTTTTAGATTTTCGTGCTCTTCTAGATTGCGTAAAAAATAGATGCGATCTTTAAACAGACTGGACTCCTAATAGGTACTATATTTGTAGCTATCATTTTGGTAGAAAATATGTCAACATAATTTAAAACTCATACTGCCATATCTATAGAAATTAAAAAATAGTCTCTTTTTAACTTGTAGTCAGATACGGTATATACAATTAATATATTTATTGAAAGGGCTATAAACTGAAACAATCGATATTTATTTAATGTGAAATGACATCACTTTAAACTTTTTTCTATACTATGTATCTTTGTCATTCAAAATCTGTGGATGTGTCACCCGCTACTATCGATCCCCCTCAATACCCTCGTAAACACGCTTGATGGGGGGGGAGCCATTTCGAACATTTTGTTTGAAGTTTCCTTACTGTATGTATCTGTATATTGTGTTAATACTGAGGAATATGTCATCACGAAAACTCTTATCACACATTCGAATGATTGTTTAATTTTTTATTGTTATTGTTTGTAGATTGAAATATGGCATACAAGTCGAATATTTTTCATGATTACATAGTTTTGGTTGACTATTAAAATTTTTGTAATTCCCGCATATTTCAAACGATGACTTTATAATTACAATAACCACTAACGTTGTTCATATTTTCCAAGTCATAATATTAAGCTACTAGTTAATATTCTGTGATATTAGTAAAATATTTTCATTTGATAACTATAACTACTCGAATACTACGAGGAAACAATACACAATATAGGTGCCATCAAGGCTTCTATCTTCTACGTATTAAGTGCAAAATTTCGAAACAAAATTTACACAACACAGGGAAAAATGTCCAAAAACCTGAGCGATTTTCCGCTCCAAAACTTCAACGAGCATGGAACTTATAAGGACTGACAAATATTCATTTCGAAACACTCAGGGTAAGGGCACGTTCTGAGGGAGCTTCGTGTTGGAATTTTTAATTCAATTATGATAGCGATCTTGTTTAATGACCGTCCTGGTGTACCTACGCGTTTTTATGGCGTTCCGTCTTGCCACTCGAGTCGTGAAAATTTTAGCCCGAATGATTGGCGTGGCCTGAAATCAAGTTTGGTTGGGACTAAATTAATTACTAGATGTAATATTGAGATTGAAAAAAAAGATACTGTTAGAGCTGTTAGGATTGAAATTATAGGAAATTGTAAATTAATTTTTATACCTTTTGTAAAACTGACATGATTAAAAAGAGCAACTATGGAGTTTCTTGCCGGTTTTTCTCCGTAGATACTGCTTTCCGAATCGGTGGTAAATGTTAAAAATATGTAATGACGTTTCAAAAGTGCTTCTAGAAGAAGTCTAATTGAATAAATAAATGTTTGAGTTATAGTTCATCGTTACGAAGGTGTATGGTATAGACTATATAGACATCAATGAGAAAAATATCCTTTGCACTAGTTAAACAAAAAAGCTTTGCTTAAACAAAAAATAAATGCTGAAATCGACTTTGAATTAAACCCAGACCCTGATTGATATTAACTAACAATTATTCACGGTATTAATTGAAACAAAACACGAATAACAATAATTTGCATTCAATTTTTGAAACGTTAAATTAAATCGTTAGTCAGTTTAGGGCCGATTTTTCAATGCTTGGATAAAACTTATTCGCCGAATAATGTATAAAACTACCATTTTAAAAACGTATTCTAATTGCCCGTATTTGACAGTTTACGTGACATTTTAATATTATCGTGTAATACCACAGTGTAATACTTTATTGGACGAATAAGTTTTATCCAAGCATTGAAAAATCGGCCCTTACGCAAACAAATTGCACGCTACATTAGCTTCACAGATAACGTCAAAACATACACATTTCAATTTTAATTAAAAAAGGATAACAACTGCTGAATTTATAAAACACGTTAAAAATTCATCGAAATTGGAAACAAAAAGCAATATACCGATAAACGAAATTAAATTTGGTCGCGTTTAACTTTTTATGGGGATCGACGAAAAAATTTGGAAGTAATAAATTTGTCAGACGAGCCGAAAGTTCTGTGTTAATTCAATCAGGTCTCGGGCTGGCTTATGTTTGATAATGGAAGGCTGTAACGTTTTGTAATAGATATTATTATCAAGCAACGGAGTATGGAATTCTATCATATTTTAAGGACGGTGATGAAATATTTTATGGATATAGGGCTGATCAATACTTAAAAATACGTGTATCGTGTGACGTATTTAAAAGTTATTTTATTATAATTTTTGTTAGGTTAGGTTAGGTTCTTGAAAAAAAGTTGATAGTTTACATTGTAAGCATTTATATAAAATTGCTAATTAATTTATAAATGATAAACTAAATCACCAGTTAATAGTTTAGTACTCTAAGTAAACTATTTATTAAATCTATGCTGTTTAACTGGTCTACTGAGCATAATATGTACACACCATTATTGTTCTTGTAAATTAACCGTTGATTAAAGCAAACACGCCACATAATAATGATAATATTAATTTAATACACATTAAATTTGCCTCGAAGGAGCTAGAATAGGAAACAGGCCCTTATAATAAATTAGGCATTGATAAACATGAAGTGAATCGGTGAATGAAAATATCGTTAGAAACCGGCATATCGAAGAATCAAAAGTTCGACGACATGTGCTATTTGCCAACCCGCACTTGTCCAGCGTGGTGCATTATGGCCTGAAACCTCAAAGGAGGCCCGTGTCCCTGCAGTGTGCCCCTGGGAACATAATGGGCTGATGATGCAAAACAAAATAATATGCACATACTTTTGGTTCTTCACATTAGACAATTTATAGTCTAGCCCAATAGTTCTTCTTTTTCTTGGGGAAATAGATTCCCCTCTCAATCAAAGCGTACGTAATTTACGAAACGTTTTGAAAGCGGATGATCTCACAAAATTGTCCAGCATTGTAGAAAGTCATTTACCCGAACGGTTAATTTACACGTTAACAGCAAAAAAAGTTCTGCAAGAATAAATGAGTGGGGCAAGACTGAATTCGGCAGATGAATGCGACCCCTGTAATGATGGTTCTGACGTCTTTTATTCCGTTTTAACTTTTGTCTTGCCTTCGGATTTTTGAAATATCTCCAAGAAAATTGCGGAATTACATACCAAATGGTTCTATGGACGCGTTTTAATTATTTCAGAAGGAAAAGCTGTTATCGATCGTAGAAATCTTTTGTTGTGTCATTTTCTTCGGTATTATAGTAGTTTACATACTTCATGTATTCAATAATAGTGTGGAAATGTCTCAATTAAGCCCCTTGAGGGATTAGTATGATTAACATAGACTTGTCATAACCTGGACAAATAATAATCTATTGAGCAGATATTATGTACCTACATTAAATTTACAATACATACTAATAACACGATGTTAATTGATTGTAAATGTAAGTTCACGCTATTATTTATACGACTGATTCAAATAAACTTAATCTGAACGTATAACTATATATTGTTATTACTATTACGTAGTAGTAAGTAGTTAGTAGTAAAAATAGTTTTTTATTATTATCTTATGATTTACATTTATACATCTTGTACTAGATATATCATACTAGATTTCCGCGCGCGGCTTCGCCCGCGTTTTTAAAGAAAAACTCTCATAGTTCCCGTTCCCTTGAGATTTCCGGGATAAAACCTATCCTATGTGTTAATCCAAGTTACCCTCTATATGTGTGCTAAATTTCATTGTAATCGGTTCAGTAGTATTTGCGTGAAAGACTCACAAACACACACACACACATCCTCACAAACTTTCGCATTTATAATATTAGTAGGATAGTAGGATAATCATAACATCAATTTTAGAATATTCAACCTGGTAAACCTTCTAGTAGAATAGATATCTTAACTAAACTTCTACTGGTATCTCCTTGGCATAAGTAAAATTTGCATTCATCCTCAAAATTAGCCTTCCGAATTAAACAGCGCTCGTAAAACAAAGTTTTCAACTAGAAACTTAAAACCTCAATAAAGAAAATGTTTCAAGATATAATTTGAACTTCATGTATAATACAGACGAAGGACAGAGCAATTTAACAGCAATTAGTATTCAAGGGTTGGAGGCATTTGGGTAGAATTATACGACATACCACGAGTTTCCAGGCTACATATGACACATATTAATGAAATAAAACTGGCCAGGAACTTGCTTTGAATGAGGAAACAGAAGATACTTACTTCGTATGAAAAATGTTTAAAATCAGTATAGTTTTGATGTGGTGAACAAAAAACGGTCTTCTTTCTGGCTACTCTCGTGTAACTTAGCATGAAATATACGTTATGGCACTTGGGCATAATATATTTTAGTGAAATATTTCTTGAAATCAGTTCAGTAGTTTGTAAGTTGTACGTATTCTATATAATAATACTAAAGAGCATCAGCGGCTGTCACTCCCAACTAGCTTCGACGTAAGAATTTTTTTTAAACTAGTTCTTAAACCGACATTTTCATAAACTCTGAAAAGCTTGTGTTTAGCAAGTCTTTTCTTCTTTAATATACCTAGATATTAGCAGATGCAAATGCTTTTATTCATAGTATTTGTCCTTTATTTCTAACCAGGTATATCTATACCATGGTTGCAATTAAGGTCCTGGTCGCTATCGGAAAGTCATTAATTCGTAATTAAGAGCAAGGGAGGCAAGATCTGCATGTAATGTAGCCAATTGCATGGAGTGATAGTGAGGAAAACAGCGTAATTAGGGGAAATATATTACTGCTAAGGAGACATTATACATGCAGTATTCTGGGGTTAGCACATCTCATACCTACATGTAGTATGTATGTTTTAGTATCAGTAGAAGATCTCCTTTACATGAGGTTATCAGCTTTTAGTAATGCTAGATTGAGATTGGTTGACTTATCTTCGCTAATAATAATTGAAGGTAAAACCACAGTTGACAGATATATACGTGGTAAAACCTCTAAATAATGCTAGTTAGTAAATTTTTGACAGTTCGTATGTGGAATAAAGTACAGTAAATTTCAATTTCAAAAAACAACGTAAAGTTACAATGCATTCCAAATTTTTCAAACTTCCTTATTTAACAGAAATGTAATCAGTATTAGATTTCATTACTTTCCAAATGTAACTACCATGTAACTACTATAGATCAATTTGTATTGCATTTCAATTTGTATACTTGAATATATACAACAAGTATATATATGTCCCAGTATCCAATGCTGTAACAATAACCGAGCTGTCGCGCTGCCACACTGAACTTGCAAATTCAGTTCATTGGGCTTTAATGTACTGAATATTCAGCATATCTGCTATACGGTTACGTATTCGTGGATTTTTACGAACGATTACTGGATATGAAACTTCGTATTTAAACGAAGAGGCAGTAACTAACACACATGTAATAAAGACACATGTACAATCACATATATCATATCACATCTTAATACTATTATAAAGGCGAAAGTTTGTAAGTATATGGATGTATGGATGTATGGATGTTTGTTACTCTTTCACGTAAAAACTACTGAACCGATTACAATGAAATTTAGCACACATATAGAGGGTAACTTGGATTAACACATAGGATAGGTTTTATCCCGGAAATCCCACGGGAACGGGAACTATGCGGGTTTTCCTTTGAAAACGCGGGCGAAGCCGCGGGCGGGAATCTAGTATATCATATTTAAAATGTGTATCAAATCTTCTTAAGCTATTTCATGATATTTAATACAAAATTATAGGATATTAAGTAATAGGTAATACTATCTAATAGTTACAATACATTATATCTAGGTATATGGGTATCATCAGAACAAAAAAAATTACCCATAGGTTTAAATTGTCTTATCTATTGCTATTTCCACCACCCAGATAATAAATATTTCCTGCCCTCATAGAAACTCCAAGTGAAACGTCAATACAAACAAAAAAAAAACAAAAGCAGCCTACAATATGAATACGTAAATCATCGAAGACACGTAATATCTGTATGTGATCATCGCGGGCTAAAATATTTGTTTTACTCCGCAACTATTTGGGCCCGATTGATTTATTGATGCTGCAAGCGCCGCTACAAGATCTATCGCTCTATTGAGATTTGGGTAGAGTAGGTGGGAACAGAGACTGTGAAAATAAATACTTGAGATTTGCAGAAACAAAATTTACGTCTAGTTCTTAAAAAAATGTTTACAGCAATAAGTGACACAACGATCACAGCGTAGATGATATTGAGCATAAAAACTACAAAGCTTTCACAATCACAAGTTCTTATGGATTTTTTTGAGATTTTCATCATCAAATCACATATTATAAAAAAGGTTTCTAGCTTTGAAATATACATCATATCTTTATATTTTATTATACTTAGTTATTATTTACTCTCGATTACACTCATTTTACATGAATATAATTATAAATCAATGTTCACAGTACGTGTAGGTACTATTATAAAATCAAAAACAAATATCAAATCACGCTCTTAACAAAACTTTTACCGTAAGTCTAAATAAATACATTTTACATTTGCCATGGAACATTTTATTACATTTTTATTTGATCACGAGTATTTATTAATGTCGCTTATAAATTTTTTAAAGTCAGTCTCTAACTCCCACTAATCTACGACACACGTGCGAGGTACGGCAATTTGTTAACGTGCAACGCGACTCAATTAAACATTCGAAATTTTGATCGATCCCTTTTTATTCCCTTTTTTTTTAATTTAGAAAAAATTGAGCGCCATAAAACCCGGTCATAGAGTTAAAATATCTACCATTAGTCTCTGTCCGTAGCTAATCTATGTCACACGTGTTGAAATAGAGCAGTTTTTAACATAAATTTATTGGAAAATATGTTTCAAACTTTGAATAATAGTGGCGCAGATATCGAAAGCATGCAAGTACATTTTAACACGTCGCATACAGATTGATTTGTACTGTATACATATTTATAACTATATCTATCCATTTAATTATTTTTATCTGGTTTACGGAAACCCTGTTAAACTATGAGAAATGGTATATGAAATGCTCGGAGTAATCTCGTAAAAAGCTAAAATACTGTGATATCGAAATTCCTAGTAGTAATAACTGGATTAAAGAAAAACTTTTCCCGCCATATTTTTTTGTCACAGAATATTGTAAGTACATGAGGATAGTATTACTTATAATGATATCCCTCAGTAGATCGTTCGATATTTGAATAAAGAATTTAAAAAGCAAATTCAATTTCTTTTTAACCGTGGCAAACTAGGCAGATAACTCGAATCTGTTAAAATTATTAAACTGACGTTTGTATTAATTGAATAAATAAGTTATTTTTTCTTGATTGATGTCAAAAATATTAGCTTACTTAGATTCCTAAAATTAATAACATCTTGCATTAACGTTTTCTTACATATTATATTGAAAACCAATATCAAACTACATATAAGTTTTAGCACTAAACGATGCATGAACGATAATATTCCACATTTCCACATGTTACAACTTGCCAACTCACAGATACGTCCATTATAAGTTTTAAGTTGAAAATTAAAGAGTTTAAACTTTCAGTATTGCCGACGTACATGCAAAGGAGCGTCAAATAGCCAAACTGTCATATTGGTCCGGGAGCCAGAAGCAGATTTTATGACCAAGTTCCTCTCAAGCGGTAATTAGTAAAATGCATCAAAGTATAGTATTATGAAGCCTCGTGAACGTCAGCTGGAGCTCGGTTGGGGGGGTGAGCGGTTGTAGCCTCCCACGCACGTAAGAAAAAAAGTATATTCATTCATTTCCTCTCAGCTAAAAATTTGTCAAATTGTAGCTAACCCAATATCTCAACGAAAAATAATAATCAGCTGGTTACAGCATGGTGTATTATACGTCAGCTGGTGTCTCGAATATAATGAGACATTAACAAAATCATCGAGATACGTGGAATTCCATCAACATAAGTCCCCGTAAAAGATAAGTAATAACTTTATTAATTATATATTATACTATTATTTTTTTAATAATTATAGTTAACTAATGTTTTTAGTGGGTTATTTCATATTTGTTACACTTTTAGGTAGTTATGTGAATTTGATGATATGATAGTTATTTTTAAATGCAGTTTATAATATTTGTAAAAACATGTTTACCGATGTGGCTGAATGTACGTAGTACCCCGATCATGCGCACAACTAACCACCTCCAAGTACCTTATTACTGTCTATATTATGCTAGCGTGTGTTGCTTGAATTTTTAAAAATAACGATAATAATTAAAGATACGTCATTTCATCTCAGATGAAAATTTGTGAGCTGATTGTTAATATACTGATGCGATAAATAAAAAAAATCAGCTAGCAATAATTCGAGGAAAACCTAGTCAGTTGATGCATATAAATTGGCAATAGATGCTTCTGTCTAACTCCTATGTAATAACTTTCAAAGTACCTATCAGCTGACGGTTTTTCCACCAAGATACAGCCAGCTGACCTATATATATATCCACAGTTACATATAAGCTATCATCAGGTAAATTTTTGTTTGAGAGGAAATCACGGAAAATAATTTTATTTTTTTCATGTTCGAGACACCAGCTGACGATACACCATGTTGTAACCAGCTGATTATTTTTTTTCGTTGAGATATTGGGTTAGCTACAATTTGACAAATTTTTAGCTGAGAGGAAATGAATGAATGTATTTTTTTTTCCTACGTGCGTGGGAGGCTACAACCGCTCACCCCCCCAACCGAGCGCCAGCTGACGTTCACGAGGCTTTATAATACTATACTCTGATGCGTCTGACGAATTATCTCTTGAGAGGAAATAATTAACCAAATTTGCACCTGGCTCCCTAACCATATAATATTTCTCAAAAATTTCATAGAATAAATATGGGTAAAGTGATTCGTGAAATAATATAACTAAAATACTTTATTTTAATAATGTAAAACTATAAGTACAACAAAATAATATTATTAAACTTGATAATATAAAGTGATTACACTGATTTTGAGAGATTAAAAAAAGTTAATTGCATGATTGACAGCTCATACGTGCCGGTCACCGCCATGACACAAACGATGTTTAAAAAATATATTTCCATGTCGAAATACATTTTAGGTGTGCACAAAATATTGAATACAAATGGATTCGAATGAACAATAAATATTAGTCAAAACTCGATTACTAATTTTGTAATTAATCGCGTTATCACATTACGCGAGTTGGACAAGTTTAGTATTTATATTATCTCAACTAAAACTATAAACAGAGATTATGTGATGTTGCAAATTTTTGCTATTAGAAAGCTGCATCTTTACTGTAAAACATAGGCTAAATTTTATTATATTTATAATCTCTAACTTACATAAAAAGGTAAATGCGCTCCGATAAATCTACCGTTGACCCACTTAAAAGTCTGAGACAAAAATCGCGATAGCCAATCGATAATCGTAAATCCGATCCAATGTTGACAATTGTTAAACTTAAATTGGCAAACGAATTAAACTACACTTAATTAAAAGTTCCGTAAGCTCTTCGCAGATATTTAGCGATTGGAATCGTCAAATCGATAATTTCTTGCGAATGGTGTTAATTAAAAAGGGTTTGTTTTGCCGTCTAGAGAATTAATAACTTATAGAGATGAAAGGAGGCAGACTTTATTATGAACTTCTTCGTCTAACTATTAATATCCAGTCTATTGATTAGGTATTAATAGACTGTAATGAAAGGGATTAACAATAGTTTCACTTTGAGACTTTATTAGACCTTTTTATCTTTTTATTATTAACTTATTACCAGCACAAAAACTATTCATATCATATGAATAATTTGATACAATAATTTACTTTAAAATGGCTAATAAACGAACACTATTTATAATTTGAATCTGACAACGTTGTTTTTGTTAATAAATTGAAAAATAAATAAAACATGCTTTGAAAAATCAATATTTAATCAATTATTTAATACAATATTATATAATATAATAAAATTATTGAATCTGACAACGTTGTTTTTGTTAATAAATTGAAAAATAAATAAAACATGCTTTGAAAAATCAATATTTAATCAATTATTTAATACAATCTTTTTATTTTTATATCGACATATCTCTTAAAGATTCTATTCGTAACAATGTAACCTTTCAAATTGTATAATGTACATTGTTTTCAAGTCTTCTAGTCGAACGAACGTAATACACTACGTCCTCAACATTATATAATTAGATACAGTCCACTGACGATAGTACTTACATAGTAATGGCGTGGAAGTATACCACAGGATAGAAATAAAATGTACTGACATTTTTTGTTTTATTCGAGACATAATACATAATAATAAGACAGTAAATATAGCATGACTATTGACTGTATCACTTTTTTTTATTTTGTATTTTGAAGAAGTAACTAGTGCATTATTGTATTTTGAAGCATAATTTACGACCATGAAAATTGTCTTGGCGAGATTCAAACTCCTGTCTTTCACTTCAACGTAGCGACGCGACGAGCCCCAAATCTACATCCGAATAGGCGAATAGTCTAGAGACTAGAACTTATAGTATTAGAAAATAATAAGTAAATCCTGTCTTCAGTTTAATGTCCCTGTTTAAATAGCAATCAAGATTCTTAAATAACTACAGTACTTATTATCCATCAGATATATAAATAATCTTAAAAAAAATAAAGCATCACATCAAAGGCACACTATCCATAGGTATATTGAATGAAGTGGAGGTAGTTTACGAATAACAACACGACGTAATATCTTAGTCTCTCCGTGACCACGCTCGCTGCAAAGTGTGCGTAACGTCGGGTTAAAATATAATGAATTAGTTTAATTTCTAAATGTATACTCGCGTAAAATCAAACAAGAAAATACCCGTTCATATTGTGTACATATCGTTTAATAAAACTTACCTTATCTCTCAACATGTCCCTCACGCGCGTCGCTTGATGCCGACTCCTGTGCAACTCAAGCTGCAGTTCAAGACATCTCTCCTGCCAGTTCACTGAGTCTTCGGTTGCAGCTAATTCATACTCCAGGGGATCCAGGCGAGAGGAATGGGCGAAAGGTCTGTAACAAGGTAATGTTATAACGCTTTTTGGTACGTATTTTTAATTATCAATTACGGAATTTCTTGCTTGCTCCTCTCTGTAGAAACTGCCCTCCTAAGTCCTATGTATTTTGATGATTCAAAAGCCCTTTGAATACGTTTAAGTTTGAGTAAAACCTCATATAATATTATGTATATTATTATATTAATTTTATCGTACGTGTTTTATGTTCATATAAATAAAAAAATCGGTTTTGTTATATAGAATCGGGATCCATATTATAGTTGAGAGTTGTTGCGGGTTATCCTAATAATGATTATAATAGAAATACATTGAATTAAAACTTAAAGACGACTACTACGACAAAGGAAATAACTGAATTAACATTGTAGAATTTCTAGTTTAAAAAGTAAACTCGAGAATCAATACATTTTAAGTGTTTCTAGAACTATCTCGTTAAAACGAATCGACAAGAATACGAATATAAACATTGTTGCTTTATTCAGAATTCGTGGAAATAAGATTATAAAAGACGGAAAATTATGCCTGCATCTTTGCGCGAAAGCCTTGTCAGTGTTGAGAACACATTTTCCGCTATCCCCTGTTTCTAGGTATTTTCATTATATTTATCCTATCATTAAAATTAGGCTCAATTCCAGTCAGTTCAGTTTTTTGTAATAATTTTACTTTTTTCTTCAAAGAACACGTGTTAAACTCAATATGCATGCACATTGCTCACTGGCAGCTGATGAAATAATTTACTTTTTTAGTGTTTCTATGCTCTGTGGTTACAAACGCATTCCAGATTCAAATTGCGCGCCATAAAAACTTTCTTTTCATAAAATCCATGAATAATAACTTGGTTATAATCAATTTGCGAACGTTTCTAGTTCATTTACTTAGGTCGTCGACTCCGGGGCCGCATGTTGGCGGGTTTTTTTATCTTTTCGCTTCTGACTTTTATTCATTTAATATTAATGGGTACGAAGCTTTGTATTGTAACATTACATATAGTGTGTAGTGTAAGCTTGAATGCTTTACCTTTTTCAATGTAAAAGGATGATTAAATATATCTATGTGATATGACAATAATTGACATGATATTGTGATCTGTACCAGATTTAAAAATTAGAAAACTACTTCATAAAATACGAAAATCTTTGAAACCACCATCAATATTATGACTTTTGAATTACCTATATTTATCACTGAAAGATACAACTGTAGTATATGAATATTCACGCGGTCAATTTAAATATAGAGCTGATTAAAAACATGTTAGCTGAAAATGCATCGTTTTCATCAGGAACTAAAATCAAGTTTCAATTACGATATTCAAATAGACACACCCACAAACATAAACTTTAAACATATAGACACCTCTAGAGGCTTATGTACCTACATATAATTTATTTTGGCTTGAAAATAAAATAATAATATTTCCCCTGTTTCCCATAGGAAATGACATGTCAGGTAATCATATATAAACGAATGGAGATAATTAACTCATGAATAACAAAGTACGGTTAATCATCACACGTAATTAATTTTCAATTATTTGCGAAGGGAATATCTCATAATCTTATCCATACATTGTTTAATTAATTATATCTATGAATAGTGATCATATAAAAATACCATGAAAAAAATGTTTTTCCCCATTATTCTGCTATCACTGCAACTGTCACCAAAGACACGAGATGATTATTTTCTTTTGCAGTGTATTGTTTCCATATAAATATATAAATACATAATATAAATCTCTATACTCAATTTTGCAAACACTGAAGAAGACTCTATTTTTCTGATTTTGTCTGAGCTATCAGATAAAGATCGGAGTAAAGTAGTTCTTGCGACTATTGAGACTATAGTTCAATGCTAATAGAGTTCACATTTAAATACCAATTAAATATCGATAAACATTTCATTTGCTGCAAACACACATTATTTTTATTCAAATCTCACCTTGGCGGCGGAGGCGGTGTATCCCTCGCCCTCCTCGGCATAAGGCGAGGGCTGTTCGGCGTGCTGGCAGAGTGCCCCGCCCCGCTGTGGTCCGTGAACCTCGACAGCGGGTCGAAGATCTGCGACAACCGCCGCGAACGCTCCTCAGACATACTTACAACACTTCACTATCACATCACTATCACAACACTACACTATTACGTCAAAACACTATTTCAATCCGTTCGAAACGTTCCATCCAACGTTCCGTGACAGATGGCGCCCGCGTCGCTTTTGGCGCGCAATCTGCCCCGCCATCTTGATCCGTCTGATGTTTTTCACAGTTAATGCGCCTTTTCCGTATTTAGAACTGAAAAGAAAATAACGTGGTCAGTCGAGGTGGTTTAGATGGCAATTAGTCGGTTTCGGCAAGTTGGACAGGTGTCAAAGCAAAATGTCGACGCTTCAATGTGTTCTGATCATAAGTTGACGAAATGTTTGATAATTTGTGAATGATGTGTCGCTTCCTACTGAACATCAACCGTTCTGTGAACTTTACTAGCTTTAAGGAAACTTTATTAATTTGTATGTTATTCAGTTCTACGGAAATAGTACCTTGAGAATATTTCTAAATGTTTGTTTTTTTTTATAAAATTTAAAGAAAGGTACGTATTCTGCACAGGTAGCATTAATATACCTACCATATGTAACAAAAATCACAAGTAACAATAAAGAAGTCATTTCATAGAAAAATGTTATCCAATAATATTTAGTCGGCATCGTTTTTTTCTACAAAAACAAAACTATTTCAAGATCTGATGTAATACTTATGATAGATGGCCGTCATATTGCAGGAAGGACAGAACAAATTGACTGTAAAACAAATTTTACGATATTTATAAAACAAGAGACACAAACTAAACAGCACCACTGCCCTTCATTTAATATTGAATCTCATAAACGTTTTAATAAAATAAGATTAATAGTTTGATATTAAAAGCGTTGGTATATATAAGATTTTGCCTTGATAATCTGGAGGAAAAAGCTACCATAGTACCTACCACAATATGTAAGTTCCTACCCATTGTATTCGATTACTTTTTACTTTGACCAACATAATTAAGCGTAACAAACATCTATACAAATTTGCACATGTATTGAGTTACCTTTCTTATATTGTGTCAAAACGTGAAAACCAATGCATATTTAACACAGAATCCAGCTAAGCTCCAATAAGAATTGGGTCATGCCTCTCAGAGGAACATCACAGAGATAACTCCCCCACCGCATCAAATACCATAGCTTACGGCAAATATAGGTCTTAACCTTTGAATTTCAAAGCTTTTCTACGACATTTTCTTAAAATCTAACGAAGCTTTTTAATGTAAGTCATTGTCAATAAAAACATGAACATATAAATCAACCTTAAATATTTCTGCCGGATTTCAGGGCAAAAGCCTACCTAGATTTTGTAATTGGCAAATTGTGCAGATTCTTCCTACGTTTGGCATTATAATAATATGAGAAGGAAGTAATACATAGAAGATCTTAACTGGGCTATTTGTGTTTATTTTATTACCTACATGACACACGTGACAACGATATTTAAATGGTAAAAAAATAATTATATTAAGCTAAACTAAACAATCTGGACCTAAGATCTGGACCTACAGAAGAGAAGATTCAATAATATGAACTGAATCATCTCCTGTCTCCGCGATGCAAACTTCAATACGAAAATCTTCCAACTGAGCGAATTTCATCCTTCCCAAACTAAAGTATCAAAACTGTTTACAAACACTTGCCACCCAATACTTAAGCGAAAATGGTCTCACGATGTGGCAAATTAAAAGGTCAGTGACCAGAAAATTGGAGACTGCCCGGACCTGAGATAGGAACTTTGATTAATGTTATCAACGTTATCTAGCCCCTAAAATTGGGGTCAACCCTTTCACGGAAATTTTTATCTGTCCGGTAATTGCTTTTGTTTAGAATTAAACTTTTCGTATTTATTGTTAATTCCGCTTTCACGCGAAATGGCTTTGGACCGACACGTTGTATTTTTGTATCACCAATATTTGTTTTATAAGTACTGCCTATTTATATAATACTATGTAAAAGGAATTATTAAATGGGTAGTACGTGACGATTTACAAGATTTAGTATGAGTTTCATTAGAAGCGAATCGAATTTGCTACCATTGATGGAACAAAGACGACTTTACGGCTAGCAACCAGTATAATAAGACCTGTTATATGTACGTAACCTTAGTTCTTAAATGCTTAAGATATTAGAAGTTTATCATAAATCCAGCCAATAACAAAGTAGCAACATAACTCGTGCCAAACTGAATGTTGGCAATGTACCGCCAAGTATCGAAGCGAAGTTACGAGTACACCAGCTTGCAAGGATCTCTTTACGGTGGCAGATTGGCCTTAACTCCCATCTAGCTATAACAGTGTACGGAATATATCTAGATTGTAATACCGATCAAAGCCATACACACAGATTGTATAAATACTGAAGATGTATCCTAAACTAGGCTTAAATTGCTTAGTATCAGAATAAATACAGGTAAACTGAGACAATTTTTTATTTCGTATAAGGATAAGTATCCTATAGATAAAGAAATTAAAACATCTAGGTATGTCTTATAGACTGCACTGGACATAAAATTCCAGTTTGTTGTGACATTAGAAATGCAACAATAATAGACGATATCAAGATTTACCAATACTTTTCCTGTTCTGGATCATTGATGTCTCTGTAATAAATTTATCTTTTCCTTACAGATAGTGTAACACGACAATTAATATAGAGAATCTGTAGATAACAAGGGTCTCTTGTAATAAGACTAAGGGCATGTTAGTCTCGACAATGACGTAATGGCCTCGCCCCAAACCTTTTGTTACGTGGTTTTTATGAATGTACTCATTAGTGTCCGTTATGTACGTGATAATAAGTAATGGTGTTATTATATTTATAAATAATTCTATATTAAGGTTGTACCTGAGCATATAAGTACCATACCATATACTTATGTAGTTCTTATAGGAATTATACCAGACGTAATGAGAATGATGATAATATATTAATATTCAATGATATTCCTTTCTGAATATCATTTATTTTCTTTGAAATCGCGTTAACTTAATTTCGAAAGCACCAATTTTCAGATTTGCGTATCTTGGCGTACCTATAGAGAGATTTTCAACAAAATTAACAGGGCAAGACAACGTCCCAACGTTATTCAAGGGATTCCATCTATCCAACTTATCAATATTTAATCTCTCAATAGAGCACATACGTCATTATTCCATCAAACATTTCACGCCTAAACGTTGACAAGTTGTCAAACGCTGCCGCATTAGAGTTTCATCCAACCCTCGATAAACCCACCCTTCATTTACGTCAAAGATCGATTACCCTAATTTTGTGGTAAGTGTCTCGTACAGCCTATTTATTCGTATCTAAGTTACCCCGAAGCAGATACCTTCCTGCATTTTGACGATAACAGAGGTCACCGTAATGGCGAAGTTATTTTTGGTGTTATAAGATAAATTATGCGGATAAATTTGTTTAACTTTTTAGCCTGATCACCAGGAATCGTTATGGAAGTATATTATTAAATCAACTAAAACGGTAAGATATTTACAGGTGTTTATGAACACACATTCAGTTCTGAAATGATTTTATACAGAGAAGAGCAAACTAGAATCTATGATAAGAAAAAGCTGAAACATCAAGAACAACTAGATTATCACCCGCATTTACCAATGAATCAGATATGAGAATTTGCCTATACTTAATGTTTGATCCATTTACCTTCGAGGAGCACAATCTTTTTGTTATTCTCAGAAAAGGTATCCCACATTTGCAGCAAAACAGTAAGTAATCATTTATAAACACGAAGACAGCGTCAGCGAAGGTGTGACCAAGATTGATGACGTGTTCGGATGTGGAACTGTTACGTCATGGAAAAATAGCGCGAAGAATTTAGTTACCCGATGTTGTCTATGGACCGAACATTGCAAAAAGAAAAATTTGATCCTGTACAATACGAATTCTTCTATCGCGAAATTTTGCGTGTGATTTCCAACGATAAATTATTCAAAATAATGAATCTATCCCACTATGTTCCATCCCTTCGACTCAGCAGTTTTCTACGTATAGCCATGGACCCAATATACTCTAGCGTAACTAACATGAAATGCTGAAGAGAATTTAACAAACGTAATTTAAGAGGCTGCTTAACAAACGTATTCAGCTACTTTTTTTAGTAATTAAAGCTTAGTATTTTATTTATAATCTAGGGATTTTTTTTTGTATTGTACTTACATTTAAATAAGACTGCATTTTAAACACTGACTTAAATTAATTCAAACGAGTAGAACATGAGAATGACCTTTTATTCCGTAACCGTAAATAACCCTTTTCAAACGTAAAAAGAATAGAAAACCAAGTATTGTATCGATTATCAACCATATTTTGATCGCTTTCGGATCGTATTCATTAAGGTGTAAACCAAAGGGATGAAATGTGAGAATTAGATACTTTGTGCCTAAAATGTGGGGACACGTGACCGCAAATTTTGTAATCCTTAAAGTTGGTTATTTTGGTATCGCGATTTGTTTCTCAAAGGTGAAGTTGCTATTAATTAATAGATATTATTATTTTTATTAAAAACAAATTAAAAATAAACAAACAAATAATATTATTCATTAGGTATTCTCATTGCAAATTAAGCGCTATTGGTAAGAGGTCAGTACGATTTATCATAATACAAGTAATAGTCATTTTTTATTGCCTCAGTACCAGAACCAAATTGATATTCTTGAAATATTTAAACAAATATTTTTAATAGAGCTTCTATTAATAGATAAAACTTCAACAACACTAACAAACATGTAAAAAAATACAATTTTCCTACCAAAAAACAACATTCTACCCTAACAGTTCACAGTCATTTAATCTCGAGCGTATAAAGAACAGAATCAAGTGATACTCCACGATTTAATACATGCCCAGTATCCCGTGGCAGACATAAACAAAAAAGAGCGTTTTAATTACAAGCCAGCTCGTCTCATTTCGCTTTGTACCCGACGGCTGGCTGCATACATCTGCATACAACTGAGCCCTGCGTCTTTCAGTGAATCAAGTATTTGGTGGGTTGATTAATTTCTTATTTGGGAAGTTTATTTTTGAGAATATTACTTGCGACGTTATAGGTAATGCCGTTACGAGAGACAATAAACGGATGTAGACTGTAAATCTCTCAATTTAAGATATTCTACATAAATACATTCCTCCTTAATACATAGAGTTTAGAGATGTTGAAACATCACAACAAGAATCGAGAGGCTAAGAAAAGAGATATGATGTCCGTGAAAGTTTATAAAATGGATCTATGGGCTATGAAAAATCTGACTAGAATTTTTGTATATAAAATCAGTTGCATACTTCTGTCAAATTGTTGATGATGAGGATTGTGAAAATTTATGTCATACCAAACATTTCTGAAGCATAATTAAATACATATATCGCACAAACGTTTGTATTCCCTTGCTTTACCAATAACTATGCAGGCTTCCAATCAAACAGTTAAACAAAACCCTCGACCGCTGTAACTACGCACTGTTTGACTTTCATTTGACCATGACTATTTGCATTTCCTACAAACCTTTGTCTAGCTTGTATTAGCTTTTCCATGAATATAACACAAGGGTTAAGTGCAGTGTTATTTAAATTTAAAGGCTAACAATTAACTGTAAAAATCTAGAACATGAAAATGTTTCAAATTCCTTTATACATATCGCATTAACTTTTGTGACTTCATTATTTTATCTCTTAAAAAAAACTTATATATTTGCACCAGCTGACCCGAAAAACATTATTTTGCACGTCTGGCCTTTTTCAGTTAGAGTATTGAAAATACTTTACGACCTATATTCTCCGACCTGCTGAATTTTACACAAAAAACAAATGACAAATATCGGTCAATCACTTCCGAAGAAGTTTGGTAACCTATACAAAATTTTTATGTATGTACTATGTAGATAGACTCTTTATTGTAGATTGCTCGTATAGTCAGAAAATTTACCAAATCACACAAAAATCAACGTTAAAGCCTTGGTTTTTGTATCTAAAATCCATCGAAGCATAGAATAAAGATATTTCTTAATACAATTTCCTGGATGTGGCAAGCCACCTTATACGCAATACGATGAAATCTTACAAGTGTTTGAAGGATGAGTCTTTCATTTGATATCCTTTTGATGTAGACATATGAAGGAGGGAGTATTTTAATAATCGTAACATTTATTGGGCTTCATTTTTACAAATTTGTAATCAAGTAAGATTATTTTGTATTTGTATGAGCTACCGCTATATTGAAAATATAGCGTAGGTATCTGCGTAGAAAATCGAATAAGTCAATATCCGGAATTCATCCTTCAATTAATATTTTCGTGCTATATTGTATATTGTAACAAGAATTACGTATCTACCTACCTATGCATAAATATTTATTCATGTTATGAATAAATATACTATGTTACTCTTGAATTTATTTTTAAATACCATTAAATACCACTTAGTACAAATATAAGAAAATCCTTCAAAAAAGTGTTTTTTGAAGGATTTTCTTACCGTGATTTCTCACCATTTTAGTGCATATGTTTACTTGTAATTTACCGCTTTCTGAATATGGTTACTTCCCATTCATAATTGAATACACCCAGGTCCACATTTCATCTATAGGTAAGCGGCTTATGCACTCCACTGTAGTTCACAAAGCAGAGACTATCTACCTCTAGCATTGTAACTGACGGACAGTTTTGAAGCAACCGAGAGGAAATAATAGTGGCGAATACTGTTCAGAATCGTGAATTTCAGTTTCAGGTTTGAAATTCTAGGGACTATTTTCTAAGTACTATTTCAATCGAAATCGAAATGTCTCGGTCTGTATTCTGTTAGAAATCTTTATAACCTTTTAATAAAATGATTACTTTCATATTTTTGTGTATTAAATAATTACATGTATCAGCATCCCCTTATACTACTCGTCAAATGTATCACTAGTCAATCACACATAATATAAACACAATTACTGTTACGTACAAACCAACCACCAACCCTACAAATACATCACTATTCCACAACCATTCGCTACAGAAACAGCATTAAACGTTTCTCATATAACATGCAGGTTTATTTGTATTTGCTCTAAATTTACGGATGTACTAAAAGTTAATTCGACATCGATGAAATTAAGCGCAGTTCGCTGTGTCCACGCGCCCAAATGATTGATGAAGGTGTATGTGCTTAAGGCTATGAAACTAGCGTTATTGTAGCGTATAGAAAAATTTCACTTAAGTAGTTTAAATTTTTAGGTATTTATACTAATATAACTAAAGCATTAAATTGTGTGAAGAGTTTTAGCATCGTTTTCATAACTGAGCAGTGTATATTTTAAAATAAATTCGGAACCGAATGCAAATAGATACCAATTAATGAACCTAGCTATAATCTAAAAGTGAAACGTAAGATGATACCTAGAAGACCTTCTATAGTTATTCATTAATTGCTTTTATATAGAAATGATAACAGTTTCTTTAACAATTCACAACTGTATATAAGTTCATTTAAATAATATTTTTGAAATCCGCTCGTTTCATAGTCACAGAGTAAACGAGCGATAAACGCTCGCGTTAAACTTTACGACGTCAGCATTTGACAGGTCGGCAGATGATGTGATTAAGCTAAGGCTTTATCAAATTTTGCCTGTTTATAAACTTATTATCTTAACTTATTAGGAAGACGCTATAAATCATGCAGGCTTTTAATTCTTACGAAAACTAAAAGTAGTAATTAAATTAAATTAAGTAAATAATGCATATGTTACCGGAAATGTATGAAATCAAGGAATTGTATACAAATCCTAGGAAATGTGTACAATTCCGATACCATTTAGGAAATGTATAAAATATTGTTTAATAAGCTATTTAATGCATAGATATCCTAGGAAATGTATAATCTTCCTAGGAATTGTATACAATTCCAATATCGTATTAGGAAATGTATAAAATAAATGATTTCTGTAATAAAACACTGTATCGGGTAACAGTCTTACCGTAAAATAATAATATGTTCATATTATCTTACTAATTAACATTTCTTAAATCAACTTATATTCAATCAAATCAAATTTTCATTTGGTTAGTAATCAGTCCCCTCGTCCCGCTGTCCCCTTGTACACGTCCCAGTTGGATTGTATAATCCGCCGTATTACAAACGGCCGGCATTTTGTAATATGCCGAAATTCGTCTTTTTCCAAAATTCTACAAAAAGAGGTCGTGAGCCGACGGAGCCCCACTTCGTGGGGCTCCTATTTCTATCTAGTTTTAATAAACACGAACCTAACCTAACCCACCCCCTTATCCAAACCAAAAATTCTGATTACGACTTTTGGCCCTCCCCCCATCGACCCGCGTACCTTCCAATATCTTAGATGTTTTACATTTCCGATTGCTATTTAGGAAATGTATAGATTTCCTAGGCAATGTGTATAAAATAATTTATTTCACACATTTCCGTGCGATTTTAGGAATTACATACATTTCCTAGGAATTGTATACAATGACGGATTACATACATTTCCGGTAACACATATTTAAAATATTCTAGGAAATCATTAATATTGACTGAACATGGACTACATATTATGCAGTGCATAGATTTCAATTAAAATAAATACGGGGATTAAAATCAGAGCGTTTAAAAGCAGTTTAAACGTTAAACAGTTACGTGATTCAGAAGATTGTGAAATATCTGCCATTTTAAATTTATTTCAAGCGCCAGGAAAGAGATGATGGAAAGCGAAAGATTTTAGTTTAAATATTTAGTGATCAACTTGCAAATGTAATGGTGGTGATTTAAATGGTGATACATCAAGTCACAAAATATTTAAGATTATTTTAGTAAACTTGAATGTAGTTGTTTTCAGTTTTGATCAATTTATATTACCTGCATAATAATAATCACATAATCACACAATTTCCTGACAATGCATAGATATGCCTACTGAGAAACGGAAAAAAAAATACTGAATAAAGGTATTTTTGTATATTTTAATCCAAATTATGTAAATATTTTTTTATAATACTTTTAACAAAAATAAAAGCAAAGTTTAATCTTCCCACAATCTTAACTAAAACCTAAAATATCTTCCACACTGTCCAGACTCCAGACCTTAAACTAATCCAGTCTGAGTGGAACGTAATGCAATTCTACAAATAGTCCACGTTCTAGAACCTTCCTCACCTATTTAATTATAAAACCCGATTAAACTTAACTGGTGAAGTGTAAAAAAGAAAGGGGACACAATTGTGACACAATTTTGTTTCCTAAAATAAATTTAGGATAAAATTATCGTAATTACACAGTAATGCTAGAAAAATCTCTGGTACTATAAAAATCGTTTGTTAGGATTTAACTTAAAAACTACTAAAATGTTTGAAATCGAGACCTTTACCGAACGTAGAACATAGGTATTTGTTTTTTAGTTAAGCCGGTGCAACAGCTAGTTATGAATCGAATAAATAATATTCGCTATTTTATAGATGTTTTATAACATCTATACTGATACATTTCAGAAATTATTTGAGATGAAATCGCTCGTTGAAGCGAAAAGTAGGACAAGAGGTGCATTACTCAGTAGGAACAAAAGCGTAGTGTTTAAGGTGCTATTTAAGATAATATTAATTTTTATACAGGGTGATTGGGAGATGGGTGCAAAGCTTTAAGGCGAAGCTAGTAGAAAGTAAAAATAACTGATGTATAAAATAAGATCTTGAGGAAACAAATGCAATAGAAATCTTAAAAATCGATACAGTCTGATTATTATCTAAACTAATAAGTCAACTTTCTTGTATTTTTTTCTTTAATTCAGTCGATCATCGATAAATCATTATCCTAACTATTTCATTTTAAATCAACCTTTGTATTGAAAAAAGTAAAGACTTTCAATTGGTCAGTACGTATATATAAAGCAAAAAGCGCATTTCTTCATTCCATAGCAAGCTAATTAAAATTCCCTGAAGGGAAGGGTGCACTATTTTCTGCGCCGTATTTTCCCCGATAAGATCTGGACTTGATTATTTATTTGTGAGGGGAGGTAACCCCATCGATGAAACTCTTTATATGCGGTTTTGTACAGTTACGTGGAAAAGTGAATTTTAAGAATTTGAAAATGTTTTATAACAACGAATTACTAACGATCATAATATAATATGCTGACGCCAGATATAATTGTAAATTCATAGAAAACCAATCTTCTATGCCTCTACCTATAGGTATCAAAGCGATAATCCACCATTTTGAATTATTTTCAAATAATTAATACATATCTACCGATACATTGATATTATCTAAGCAATAGTCTTTATTATATTCATAAAAATCTATTTTTATTTCGGCTTTCAGCCAAATAATTTACAAAACCTTAAATACATTTTCGCACCCAACTGTACCAAAGCCATAGAAACAGATAAGTTTTTCAGTTCATTCGTTAAGTGTGCCGTGTAACTGAAATTTATGGTGGCTTAACTGCGCTGCTGATAACCTCCTAAATGTTTACCAAAACCCACTAACATTACGGAGATATTACGGACTGAAGGGTAATTTAACACTGATAAAGCTGAGAAAAAGGCTTGAGCCAATTCAGTGCTTCAGCATTTTTCTAATAAGCCATGTCCTACTAGAAATATTATCAATACGAAAATTTGTGAGGATGGATGGACGTATGTTTTTTATGCTAATTCATGAAAAATCAACTGGAAGAAACTGTCTGTATAGATGAGGTTATGTATAAAATTGAGTGTAACGTTGACTGAGATCTGACTTTAAAATTATGTAAGGTCTATTGATCTAATCTAAAAGAAAATACATAAATAATTGCGTAGTAAATTATTAAAAATGCATTAACCACGACAGTATATAAAGTTGAACATTAAAGAAATAAGTATTGCGATTGAACGTTCGCAAGTCGTTTAGAGTTCACCATAAATATAAATAAATAGGATTGAATAAGCAATTTATGGTGCGATTTGTATAATCCAGCCAACTCTAAATATCACTTAGGAATATTATGGTTCTCTACTATGCATTCAACTATAACACGTAGATTGTAAACCGTGTAAACAGAATCGCACGCAAAAAATATTTCAAAAAAGTTAAACAACTACTTTTGCTACTTTCATTATTGTTTTATTATATGTAATATATTCCTTTTAAATTATTTATTAGGACAAATTAATCATAATAATAAAGCTTTACACCTCTCGAAGTAGAGTGCTAACAGAATCCACTTTGATCTCAGTGTATATTATACATGAATACATTAAGACACAATTTTGTGTCTTAATGTATTCATGTATAATATCCATTTTCGCTTGAATTATTATTTTGATGTGCTGATAGTTTTAAGGGGGGCCTAAAATTATGTAAGAGCGTAATATAAACTGCCTACCAACTAAAACATCTCCTTCCTGGGTAGTTAAAATGTTATAAGTTTCATTCAAAGACCGTAAGAAAATGCATTCCCTCATGCATAGAATAAATTGTTTTATTTTATTATTGACAACATAATCTATGGTAGGTTAAATTACGTAGTCTGGTATAAAAGATAAATACCTACTAAAACAATCTTTGGCACATAGGTAACATTTTTGTCAAAAGCGAACAGCCCAACTTCTAGACATCTATTTGCTTTACGAAGGGTACTAAGTCCATCCTATAATATACCCAAATATAAGGCCAATATAAATGAGCACATGGTGATGAATTCAATCAACATTTAGGTATTTGCGCTTGTTTGTATGAAATAGCAGTTTATTAAAATGCTCGTTTCGTCTCGCCTGAATTTCCGCGATAAGCATGTGCATAGCAATTTTGTTTTTAAAACTGTATAATATATGATTGTTTCAAGCTAAATTATACTTATTTAGAAGTGTAAAAGTATGAATGAATATGAATCCATTGAAATCTAAACAGTTTTTCAGTGTCGTTTTTATTAAATACCCAATCGTACCAGTCCAACGTTCCTCCAGAGAGGAAAATAATAAATTACCTGTATTGATATTTTAAATCCGCCTTTTGCATTTTAATATTTTAATTTCCATCGGCTTTTTCAAAATAAACAACAACACCTACACAATTTTAATAATATTAAAAGAAAATGATATACAAGTTATGCGCCAAGAAGTACCAGGAGAGCATGAATGATAAAGGGTTGTTAACAACTAACTAGTCCGAGTTGTGAGCGACACGGAGCAGCTGCATATCGCAGGCAATATTCCGGGAAATGTACGAGAAAACAATCTTAAGATAAATTTATCTCAACTTCTCGTAAACTTTAGCGAGACGAGGCTTTGTTGTTGTTTCATAAAAATTGTATGTAAAAAATGCAATGAAAAATACAGTGTAGCCATTGTATTTCTTTAGTATGGGTTTTTATTTTTAATTTTTAAGTAGTAAACTACGACTTTGTCAATGTTAGGGGAGATATTTTTTACTGCCTTTAATAAATTTTTTAGTAACTCGAGCTCGCCTGTAAATTACCTGTCTGTTAAATTTTTTCTGTGACAAAGTGGGAAAATTATTTTTGTTGACTATATTAGTAATAGTAAAGTTTTATAATCACAATAATACACTTTTATCTACTATTATAAGACTACGGTTATAAAGTGTTAACTTAATTTTACTATTTTATATGAGTATCTTACTTTGAGTAGTAAGAAAAAGATTTAAAAATAGTATTTGGTCTGTCACTGCCAATAGACGAATATTCTGCAAATTATCACTAATAATAATCATACAACAATAATTATTAACTTATAACAGTAATTAGGTTATCTTTACCTAGAGTAAGCGTAGAGGAAAATACCTAAATATAAATATCAAACGAAATAACCAGACGAAAACTAATGTTCTACGTAACATAGGTAGCCCTTATATTCCATAGCATGTCACATAACAGTTAACACAAAAACAATTACAGTAATTTAGGTAATATCAAGATATGCCACTATATCGCTGTAATAATTAAATAATTTTTGACATCGTCGCGTGACTGTGACCGCCATAATCGATAAGGAGAATCTTTGATAATCGATTTTAGACCTTCATAAATAAGTGTATCAATTGATGGATGTATAAAGCGAAGATGGTTGAAAGGATGAAGAAATTATTAGTATTTAGAATCTATGTACTGATATATCAATTTGTGTACTATTTTTAATCGGAATAGAGTTTGAAGTATCGTAATTAATACTGTTTAGATTCATTCGACATTAAATCTACTTGAATATATGAGTTTTAAATAACAACGTGATTTTCCGTATAACAATTGAAGTTTAAAATACACTAATTTCAACCTGACCTCCCTCACTTTGATATTAACAGTTTACGGCACTGTAATTTCTATTCCATTGTTAGAAAGCTGGAGCAACAATAGATCCAACTAGACTAAGAAGTTTTCAAGTCGTGGGACTAACTCGTATAGTGATTTATTCACGGAAACTTAGTGTTTAGGCTTCACTGCTTGTAAAGTTTGCTTTCTTGTGGAACTGCGGGTGTTGCATCATCTTTTGAATGTTTCAAGACTGTTTGCAGTTTTTGTGAAGTTTTCGTCTCGAATGTTCGAATACTTTTACATTGATAGTTTTTATCATTGATATGAACAATACTGTTTACAAGTTGTTAGTTTATACGCCATTTCGTAATCTACTTAACTAATTTCAGGTAAGCCGATCGAGATTTGACGTGAATGATTGAAAAATATCTAAAATGCTCTAAAAGCTTTTCGACTCAGCTTGAAGAAAGCTTGAATAATAATGGATCAATGATCCATAAATTTAAAAAAAAAACAGCTTTCTTTAATCTAGAATCTATAGAGAAATATATAGATCTTGCAATTCCTGATAAAGAAAACCCTGCAAAGGGAGGTAAGCCGAGAAATCCTTCGAGATAAGGATGTGGACAATGACGGATCGAAGACGGAACGTTCCGTTTCACTCTGACAGCCCGTGACGTTATGTTTTACGCGATAAGAGGAATTTGTTCCTTGATAAAAGTGTTGAATTTGAGAATTCTAGTGGTATATACTGTAAAGGCAGCCGTTCGGAAAGGGAATCAATATATTGCAGTAGGATACCGGAGGTCCGCATTTTTTACTAACCCAGGCCTTGATTTTATTCCCGTTATCATTCCTATTTATCTTTTATGAAGCCGGCAACTATTTTGCAGAGACCTCACCTTTGCTTATATTTAAGGGCAGTTGTTATAGCTTTCCGTCAAGCGTCAGCTCGTATGCCAGCTTTAACAAATAAAAAAAACAATGAGGAGGTGTTGATTGAAATTCACAGATCCAAAATAAAACTAGCTTTCAAAAAAAAAACAACACTCAAAGACCAAACTTAGCTAACTACTTAGTCAAGTTCCGGTGCACATTTCAAACAAAACCTTACACCAATAAATTAAACGCCTTTTTAAAACAAATTACTCCGTATATAAACAAGTGCCAACCGTAAATAACAGCAACACAGAGTTAAACACCATTTAAAACGTAATATATCTACGAGTGTGACCTAGGTGAGCTTATAATAAGCCCTAAGAACGAAAGCTGCATACAAAATGAAGTACAAATTACCGTCACACATGAATTTTCCAGAACGCAACGATTTGCATATATTTATTCAGTATATTTACTTTTCTGCACTCGAATAATTAGTATGATTTATTTTTTTCATAGTAGATTTTTCTAGAAACATTTTTTTAACTTTAATCCCTTTCTTTCAAAGATTGAAGCATTGTTCTGAGTAGTCTCTATACTATTTGAAGTCCTACACAGGTATTATGTTTTAGAACGTAATTTTCTTCCCCTGCTTAAATAACATACTGGAATACAAATGATTACGGTACAGCTTTATTTTATATTTTATTCATATTTGTTAAATCTGACTGCAGTTCAATAACCTCATAAGAAACACGAGTCAGGTGACGTAAAGAAAGAGCAATATTTCTAGGTCCTTCAATTGAAATTAGAAATACAAAGCAAATGACACGCCAGATGTGTCGAATACTACAAAAGAGGAATAAATTATTCAAAAATATGAAGCTGTAATTACTAATTAGAGAGGTTAAAACAGAACCCATCTTTAACATGAAGACTCTTTACTGACATTTATATATCACCAAAGGAAAATCTTCGTGAAAGAGAAGAAGAAAGAATATTGAATATCTAGTTCTATAAAGTGTAAAGTTCAGATTGAAATATTAGCTTTTAAAAGCCAGTAAGGATTCGACACATTACGAATTACGATAGTTCTAATGAACTATCGTAATTCGTAATGTGTCGAATTTTGAAATTTGCCTAATGGCAAAGCGAGCAGTCTCAAGAAACAATTAAACGAAAGAGCAAGCTCGGTCAGTGTGGACGTGGCTGACGAGGAAAATGACAGCACACGTCATTTTCCTCAGCGTTATTTTTTGACCCAACACGTACATAAAGGGCTTTAAAAATTCACAGCACTGTGGCCCCAAAGCTTTATTCTGTGGATCTAGGCCATACAGGGTTTGCTTTTCATTTTCAACAGCAGCTGAATATTTTACGCGTAACCTAGAATATATGAAATGTAATTACCGGGTAATTATATTCTTGATTAGATCATCGTTCTATTTATTTGATGAAAGGCTTAGCGACTACGAATATCAACTATTTATTTATTTAATGCCAGATAACTAATGGCATTATGAAGGAATGTTTTATAGGATAGTTATGCATTATTTTAAAGTTTCAAAGAAACAATCTATCCACATTAATCAGATAAAATCATAATAAATTCTACACCATTAAGGCACAATCATCTGAAATTAAACTTAGCTTATAATTATTTAATCAAAAGCGACTTGTTTATTCCAATAAACGAAATAAGTCATCTCTTGATCGCAAGTTAAAGTCGTAATTCCCGAGCCAATTGGAAACTTTGATTTCTTAATTGGCCGGTCATGAACATCGTTAAATGTTTCCATTGTAATTATTACAATCTATTGCTCAACAGTCTTAATTATTGTATTTTAAGTTTGATTTTGGGTAAAGTTTTCAGCTTGATTCTGTTAACAGATTGTTGTCGTATAATACAGGAGACAATGTTTAGTTATTGAAAATATTATTATTATATGTAATTGAGTTTACACGTGTGCATGACTTCATAGGTCAAGTGTCTACTATACTTGTTCTATCTTAATAAAAAAGTGTTGGATCCTACTATTATGAACACCAAATGTCGGGCATTACAGACAATAAATAAGAGGACAGACAAAAAACAGAATCAATACTAACATGTGCTCCGAACTTTGTAATATAAAATGCGAAAGAGCAAAGTCTAGAAAAACATCAAGCGTCAAAAAGGGAAATAAGCATCCATAGGAATATTACTAGACACTAGTTTTATCAAAGATATTGGAAAAGTTTATTGCGAAAAAAGCGGAACGGCAGACACAGTGGAGTTTCCTCACAAAAAGGTTGGGAAAAGACGCCGCAAGTTTGAGAAAAGGCGCTTTTAATTCAGTTCTGTTATGTTGAAAGCGTTATTTTTCCCGTCTTTATCTGCGAATTCGTTATCGAATATTGTTGAACTTCTTTCTTGGGTATGACAACATCTGCTAGCATATGCTATATCGTTATCATTTAGCTACCTACGCTATTTTGTTCAAAGAATTAGAATTATGAGTTGCTCGAATAACTTTTAAACGGGTTTTATTTTTGCGGTTAAAATAGCCTACTCGAGGGTTATATCCAAACCAATTCGGTTCTGTGATGCATGCGTTTAAATGTAACAGACTAGCAGACAGACAGAGTAGCTTACAAATAAGAATCGTGTTGAATAGCTATAGCTATACCATTACCAGTGTGGGCTTATATTTTTATACAAACTTAAGATTAATTTAATGATGAAATCGAAACTAAACATTCAGATAAGGCTATAAAAAAAAAACAAATATATCAATTAAGTATAAAAAATATCTCAACGTATTTTTTTTTTTTTTTACTTTCTGCAGTTTCCTTTTCATTTCCAAAATTATTCCAGCAATACTTTAATACAAACCTCCTTCATAACAATCCATTAGTATTATTAAAAAGCTCAAACAAACTTTCGTTCACAAATAAATTGTATTTAATTGAAACAAAGAACCCCATAAACCATGGGCACAGTCCCGTATTTTGGTCCCCAATTACAACCCATTAATTTGCAGGATCTCAAAATTTTACGAGCCCAAAGTAACTCGACTTTATTAAAATACGTTACATTTGTATGGACCAGGATTGTAAGGGTAAAAATTCATTCGATATAACGCGAGAGGAGTTTATGAGCACGCATTTAATCTGTGTAAAGATAATTCTGGCTTTTCATTCATTTCTACACTGTGTGAGAGATTCTAATTTAATAACAAATAAACAATGGCATGTATAATAAAAAATTCTCTATAATTGTAAAAATTCTTCATCGTCTAATTGATAGTTCTTATTTAAGTAGCAATAAGAAAAGTCACAATATAACTTTCAAAAACATTATAATACAGACCTTTCTCTATACTCTTACTTTTCTATTGCGCTAAAAGTAAATAATTTTAAAGAAAAAATTTCAAACTATTTGTTTTTCATGAAAATTCAAAAACTCATCGAGGGTTTTACAAAACCGAATTGCAAAGTAAAATGTTCAAAAATAAATAATTCCTCCTACTTAAAAACACATAAAGGCAAATGACATAATACAGGGACGATACCCTTGTCCAATATTTCATTTAAATTGTCAAAACAGAGTCGTTTATAAAAACAGTCATCATCCGAAACTCCTGTAGCCAACTGATAGTAAAATATTTAATTAAAAAATCCAAAGATAACCGCGGAAAGGAAGCCAGTAGAAAAAAAGCGAGTTTTAAAGTATTTTTAATGAATCTTTCTTGTTTTTCTTATCTGTTCCACTTGCATTTTTATTACGGCCATAAAAACGCCTCTAAGTGAATACGTTGTGGGGAAAATACGAGATTATTCTTATGGAACTTTATATTTTTAAATGCACTGAAATAGAAATGGTGCTAGAATTGTGAGGGAGTAAGTAAACTGTGTGTGCAGTGTCGTTTTATATCTCCTACCTTTTTTATTCTTGATACATGGATAAATTACATAATTATATTGTCACATTTTGTAAGTAGGTATTATCATTTTAATATATGGATGATAAAAATTGACGAATCGAGGAATGATATTGGCAAAAAAACGTGGGATACATTGGAAAAAATTAGACAATGAAGATATGGTTACAAAAATGAAAAAACATTTTCTTCAACAAGTCTTTTAACTTTCCAACTTTTTAATTTTACACAACATTAAATAGATGTTGGATGTGCATAATCTTCAGTGTGATTTCCCAAACTATTAATTCAGTTTCAATAAGATTAATAGCAATTAATTATAACTTCCAATACTATGACTACCAATCCATATCAAAACTGGAAAATCTAAAATTCACTTACAAATTACACTTCGCACTCGTTAACTCCGATATTAATCATGCAGATAACCGCAAGACGCTAAAATGGTCGTACTTAAAATAATTTAAGTGTTCCCACAAACTTAAGCCATAAAGAGGGAAAGACACAGTCGGTAACATTTTTCATTACAACGGGAAATTCAGCGGTAAACAATTATAAGACGTGTCCGCTCTGTGTAAGAGTAATTACCGTTTGGCAATTTGTTTCAGCTGCTTTAATGTCTTTCAGGCGGGATCTGGAATTGTTATATACTTTGTGAATAAACTATCTCTGGTAATGCAGCTTTTTGTTTATTGAAATAAAAGAGGTATTTTACTGATTATACGAATGAAGGAATGACTTAATATTAACAAACGTTGTCGATAACATAACAACTAAATCTAAGATAGGTATAACCGTAACGTTAACGTAACTATGTAAAGGAACAAAAATCACATCTAAACACAACAAAAAATAATTAAAAATAAAGAAGTTACCACACTCATTTCAAAACACTAATTTTAACTAATAACATGCAAATTCTTCCAATTCATTAGGCACAGTAAAACAGATTTTATCAAAGCACTGAGAATTATACAAATGAGTACGATTTGTAGCAAACGGCTCACTAGTTCCAATCTGTTACAATTATTTGTATGTAAATTGAAGGCTTTCCTTCCATCAGGCCGCTTATCTCAGCCAGCTCGATTGATACTAATTCATCATTCATTATCTAAACTTTGTTATTGAGTTACTAATAACGTTTGATTAAAACACTTCTGTTTTAAATGCTTTATTCAATAATTATAATTAGTTATAAAGACAATGAGTACTATTAAACGTTACTGTTATAAAGCTGAAGAGTTTGTTTGTTCGTTTGAACGCGCTAATCTCAGGAACTACAGGTCCGATTTGAAAAATTGTTTCGGTGTTAGATAGTCCATTCATCGAGGAAGGCTATATTATATCATCACGCTACGACCAACAGGAGCGAAGCCACGCGGGTGAAACCGCGGAGCGCAGCTAGTTTACTATACACGTATAGAGTCACAGTTTTTTTCTAACAAGAACTATAGATACTAGATACTCAGATAAATTAGGAGCTTCATAAAAAATATAGACTAGCTACATTGCGGTACGCATCGCGCAGGCAGTGCTGCCTGATAGTGTAAGATTATTAAAACTGTTCCTAGCTGCTCTACAACCTTGAAATGTCCTTCAAGAGCATACGTCCTCGAACATTAACTTACGTTTTATTTTTGCCTCATTATGCCATATACAAACTTACATTTATGTAAATTCCACACGTGCCGAGTTGAGCTGGAAAGCCTACAAAGTATCATTAGTTAAAATTACTGAAGTCACGGTATCACTCCCTTGAAAGCAATGTAAACTTTGTGGCTTCGCGTTCATCGGGAAAGATGGTTTGACAAGCTTTGCTAGCTACGATGTATGCCTTTATGTTTACTAATATGTTTATCACATTATGTAAGTAGCAGTTGACTACGCCTTGACTACGTTGAGGCCGCCATTTGATAATTCTAACCACCAATGATAACATTAAATTATTGAGAGCTCGATACTCATTATGCTTTGTTGACAAATATTTAATGTCATATATTTTAATTTTTTGTGTTTTTGTTTTTCATTGCCATTAGAATCAACATTCATATTATGGTCGTATTCTTAAGTACTCGTATACTTAAAATTTTAGACCTCACAGCAGCCGTTCCATTGTTTCCCTGATAATGTTTAACAATTCCTGACGATCTGAAAGAGACTAATTATAACGTGACTTTAAATAATTCTATTCATAATATAATAAGCTGGTTAAAATGTAATGGATTGACTCCAAATTTAACAAAAACAAAATGCATGCAATTTTTAAATTATAAAACGCAGAGATTTTCTATTAATATTAAATATAATGACGAACAGATACAACAAGTAAATAGTATACAATTTCTAGGACTACGATTGGACGAAAACTTAAATTGGAAACTTCAATGCGATGCAATGTGCTCTAAAATAAATAAGTTTGTTTTTGCTATAAGAAAATTAAGAAGAACTATTTCATACGAAGCTGCTTTAACTGCTTATCATGCTTATGTTGGCTCTGTCTTAAGATATAGCATTATTTTCTGGGGTAACTCGACAGACGCCATTAAAGTATTTATTGGTCAAAAAAAAATGCATAAGAGCACTTTGTAACGCATTTCCTCTGGATTCCTGCAGACCATTGTTTAGGAGATGTAGAATATTGACGTTAACTGGAATTTATCTGTTGGAGGCTGCCCTTTTCGTGAAAAAACATTACAAGATCTTCAATAGTGCAGGGAAGAGCTGTCAACTTGGCCAGAGAGACCCGACCAGGTTGATAATACCAAAGCACAGAACAACGTTATGTAAAAAAAATGCATATATCATGGCCATAAATATATTTAACGCCTTACCTAAAAATATAAGAGAGCTACCGTTAAATAGTTTTAAATTTAAACTTAAAAACTGGTTAATTGACAAATGCCATTATAATTTAAATGAATTTTTTGATGCAAATATGTAATAATTTATTTTAATTTTATTTGAATCTCAGTCATCAATAAATTAATGTTTATAATTTATATTAATTTAAAATTTAACAAGCACAAATTAATGTAACTATTCGCATGCCAGCTGTGACTGGCGAATTGTGTAGAAAAAGTTCTCTCATGTAACACCATTGTATTACCACTTTTCTTGCGAATAAATTCATTTCATTTCATTTCATTTCATTTCATTTCATTTCATAAACCAAAAAACCTATCATTACGCGAGACAATACCCTTGATACTCTGACGCCGTCCTCATTACATATTCCGAACCCAGTAAGTGCTGAAGTTGGCAACATATTGCGACTTGCCAACTATCACTAGATGAGACTTGAAGTGTGCACAGATTAGATAATAGTTACTCTAGTAAACTATAACAGGAGTCGTAAAGTGTGCTTGTGTGAGCTATGTGAAACTTGTATGTAACGATCTGTGGTTTATGTTTGCAACTGAGAATATTAGAAATGTTGTATTAGATTCCTTGTCCTAGTTAGTAATATTACAAAGGCATAGAATGTATTCGTATGATAGAATATTATGTTCTTTTATAGCATCACAAATTCACAAGTCACAACCGAATTAATTGAATATTCAATAAAGAGCATACCATGCTTTCTATAGATAAAATTTATTTCATAAAGTGTTATAATTATTATCAATTAACATAAAAACCTTTATAAATATTGCCGTTTCATAAACAATGGCTATGAAAAATCAAGTGAAGCTGCAAATCGCAATCCTTGTGTCATATTCTAACTAAAAACTCCAGTTATATTTCATTCCAAAAATATTGCATAGTTTCGATAGCAATATAGAGGAAAATCATGCCATAAATACTCATTCACCCATGGATTATTGTGATAAAAGGAGCTTCCAAAAGATGCAAAAATATTGGACAATGGACATGCAGGGGAATGCAAGGGTATGATTACCTATGGCTAGTTTTGCCATAAAATTGGGAAGGGATTGCACTTCCAATACCCAGATATTGTAAATGGCTTATTAAAGCTATTCGACCATGACACTCCCTTTCGTTTATTTTCAACTTTAAATTATAATCAAAGTTTTGAGACATTTTGCAAGAAATTATTCATTGTTGAGTTAAACACTTTTTAAGTTTGGCGAAGCAAAAACAATTTATCTAGAATATTTTTAGTCACTAATTTCCTTGTTCTGTAATTGTTGGTAATAAAACTTCTCCTTAATTACAAACAACATCTCTGTTATAGAAATTCCTTTTAAAACATGCAGATAATTTTTTTAAGCTAGTCAAACATTTCATCGCAATACCAATCCATGATAAGATGCAATAAATTCCTTTCTGAAGACTCTCGACTTTTTTCCACTACGAGGATACATACAGATAAAATCTCTGCAAATTGTAATACGAAAATAATGATGTCGTCGTATAGAGCACTTTAAAATACATACTAGAAGACCACCCTTTGCATTAATCTATACTTATATACTAATATTATAAAGCTTCAGCTTTGTACAAAGCAGCTACTCTTCAGAGTTTGTTTGTTTGAACGCGCTAATCTCAGGAACTACTGGTCCTATTTGAAAAATTCTATCGGTGTAAGATAGCCCATTTATCTAGGAAGGTTATAGGCTATATATCATTACGCTAAGACCAACAGGAGCGGAGCCACGCGGGTGAAACCGCGAAGCGCAGCTAGTACACATATAAAAGACATGAGAAAATACACTTCTATTTTTGTAATTACTCATCCTAGTTCATAAGGTAAACGCCCAAAATTACGACCCGTTCCGACATCAATCAACGGGATATGACGTCACTGGAGCCGGAAGCACTCCAGGGGTCCGAAACGTCGAACCTTAAACGATTCCGGGGTCACTAATGCCCTTAGTGTACATTATAGAAACCTTTACCCGAAAAGTTAATGGACCCAGCGCTATGGACAAATGTCACGTCATATGCTTTTGAAATCTTGGTAATGAGATAAATATTTGACATACATTATAACAATAGAAAAAAAAATAACATTTTACAATGTGACATCATAATATATTTTTAAGCCTTTTTAATATAGGTAGGTATAAAAATACTTCTATTTCTGTATCATTGAATGCAAAAATTACAATACAAGTAACATTTGTTTGTATGTCTACACTAATATTATAAAGAGGAAAACTTTGTTTGTTTGTAATGAATAGGCTCATAAACTACTGGACCGATTTTAAAAATTCTTTCACCATTCGAAAGCTACATTATCCACGAGTAATATAGGCTAGGTTTTATACAGGAAATCCCACGGGAACGGGAACTATGCGGGTTTTTCTTTGAAAACGCGGGCGAAGCCGCAGGCGGAAAGCTAGTATTTAATAAATAGCTAACAAAATTCACAGACATCGTTAAGTCCATAAATATTTCATTCAATCTTTTTCGTGTTTTATTAACATCATTATGCACCTATTTCTACGCAAAAAGCATTCAAAGAAAACTTTCTCTTTTTGTACAGTATTATATATGATTATATTAAAATACACCTACATCTTGAAAAACATCATCAAGTGTTGATTAAAGCCATTCACGCGGAATGAGTGACATTTACCCCGACATCCTTCAACAAAAAAACGCAAATGGACGTCGTTAGACCCGGCTATTTGTATGAAATAAACATAAATTACGCGGAAGATGATTTGCTTAGGAATTGAATATTATGCTATGTGAAAGAGCAGAGTTTGGTGTGACGAGTAATGTCATTTAGGACACCTTATTATAGACTGACACCGATATTATATTTCCTCGTAATAGTAGGGGAGCCCAAGAGGGGATTTTGGGATTTACTCGAGCGCGTCAGATTACTATAAGGGACGGTACCTTAGCTATTCATTAGTACCTCTAGTCAATATGAGCAGTTATGGTTGGTGGGTGCGCTCAGGGGCCCCGCTGGAAAATTTGAATAATCCATAATTCCCTAAGGTTGAACTCGAATCGTCAGATTAGCGAAATGGGGACTTCTTATATTGTAATTAACCCCCCCATATATTAATCTGACGCGCTCGAATAATATTACTTTAATTTTTTACCCTTTCTTCATAGCGATTAAATCGCCACTTAAATCGTCAGATTAACGTATACTTTTTTTCAGTGACGTCCTGGAGCATGCAAAATATCAATATCTAACGCGCTTGAGTATTTCCAAGCCAATTTTTTTCTTTTTTAAATTAAAAAAAATCAAAAAACCCTTCCCCACCGCTAAAAGTGAAAACATTATAGGACCTTTTTTTCTCGCTATGGTCTAATCTACCAATTCTAATAGGTTCCCGTGACGCTCGAGTAAATCCACATTTAGCATCCTGGGCTCCCCTACTATAAGTAATATTAGTATGCATGAATTGTCAAGAAAACATTGATGGCTCTTGTTTTAAGGAAAAACAGCATTGACAAGAAAATAAAATGTTAGGTTAACTAAAATGCAAATATAACAGAAGAGAGTACCTAAAAAAGTAATACCTTTAACACAAATTTAAAACCTTCAAATTCATATTCATATATTATAATGTTTTTTTTAAATATAAAAACACTTACAAAACGTTCACTTCAACGCGTCGCAGTTACAAACCAAATCACCACTCCATACAAGAACTACCATCAAAATTTCGATACAAAATTTACGATAGTCCTTCACGTTAGAATACATTTCACATGCACACAACGTGTCAAAATCGCAATAGATACTGCGTTTGTAGTCACTGATAGTGTCACTGAAGGACATTTTAATAACATTCAATTGTACTCCAATGCGTATATCGAGAGCAGTGAAATGTATATGGCAGAAAGAATATTACAGGAGAGTTATTTCTTTCATATTTATTTATAAAAGTAAGCTGTGTATATGGATTCTAATGATTTCTTAATAACACAACTTTAATCCGGGATGGATATATAAAAAAGTGCCTAGACTTTTTCACAGAGGAATAATGTAGCTTTATGCAGGTGAAAAAATGAAAAATGAAATAAAAATATTCCTCTTTGTAATATTTCTAGTAGCTTGCGCCGACTTTACCCGGTACAAGCTACTAGAAATCAAACACAAACACTCGGTAAATACGTAACTTACTAATGCTAAAAAATCGATAAAATAGTTTTAAGTTTATTCGTTACTTATAAAGATACGGAAATACAAATATTTCCTTTTTATAATATTAGTGTAGATGTAGAGAATAGTAAATAGAAAATAGAAAATTTCGTTAGAATATATCCCAGTATTACAAAGTGTATCTTCATTCACAATCAGGTCCCTTAAATTCTGAAAGAGTAGCAAAGGGGAAAGTGAATTAGTAGAGATTTAGTTAAAAGGTGCCACTTAATATATTACAACGAAAACTGCCTGAAAAACTCAAGTAAATACTCTAAGCCGGAGCTTAAAATCTAATTGCTTTCAAAATTTATTGCGTTAAAATTAAAAAGGAAAGAGGCCTAATAAAATATCATATAAAACTAACTCCGGCCTCCGCCATTTTGACATTATTATTACGCTATAAAAATATTCTTAATTGAGGTCTTCCATATTTTTATATGTGCGTTCCTTATGCAATAAATTATGCTCTTCGTAATACGTTTCTTAATTATTTCATCGTCTTTAAAAGATGATTTGTATTTGATACGTTAAGACCACGATACTTACACTAATATCCTATTTTATTGTTTAGTTCGGTTTTAAAAGATCAGTACAAACATGAAAGATATGTAAATATACTAAAACAAGCCATATTTATCCATTTATATTATAACCCGAAAAATCCCTTAATAAAATTGCCATAGCTCGAAGGGTGTCCCATGAATTAGGTAGCATCAAAAATGGCATACGATAACATATCATTGAGACGGTCAAACGAGCAAACTAACACTCGTAAACCCTGTTCTACATGAGAACGCAGTGGAGTTTCTACTAGGGTAGTGTAGTCTTGCGACTTCGATGTAGTAGATAATAAATAATTTCTTTGAAATATTTTTTAAGTGTACACGGTGTTTTCTGTTGTATATCGAGTTCCTACAAATATTTAAGACCAACGTAGAGGCTGTAAGTGAAATTTCCCTTCTCAGATATATTCCACCAATTGATGATATGATTCAAGTCGCAAGTTATGATGTCGATTTGACCTAAGACCTACCACAACATCTTGCCAAATTATTTAAAGGTCGCACGTCTACGCAACTTTGCACATTTCTCTTGCGACCTTCCATCGCAACGCAAGTCGTACCAAAGTCGCAAGTTTGCACAACATTTACAGGCTTATCATTACACATTTCGAGTCCCGGCCATCAAACGGGCGAAACCCCTATAAATAAGCTACAGGCCAGATTGCCAGGATATAAATGAAAGGGTGCAGGAATTAGGGTTTTTTACTACGAAACTCAGTCGCGGACCCCATCGCTTTTAGTAACTTTTTATACTGTGAGAAATGGTCCAAGATTGATGAAAGATTAGGTGTGATTACAGTGATTGAGGAGTTTACTACCAACAAGTTCCTTTTATATAAACAACACTCGTATTTATTTAACGTTTTCCTGTTTTTGTTGAAATCTGAACCAATAATAGAATGCTGATTTGTTTGTTTGATCGATTGGACGTTATCATTTCAGGAGGTGATGGTTTTTCAGATTATAACATTCTTCTCAACATCAGTTGAAATCTGCAGTATATGTAGCTACTTTTATTGTCCCTGTCCCCGTTACAAAACTGCAAAGTTAATATACGAGAAACGTATTTTATATATCTAAGTACACATCTATAATGATCTATTTGGTGTCGTACTAACAGACTAAATTGTTAGCAAAGTTATACTAACCTTTACTAATTATCACACTTTATATGATACAGTATTTGTGTGCATGCCGTGTTATAAAATTAATACAACTCCTCGCTAACAAATACACTAAATAACAATTGCAGAGCGATTGGTTACACAACTGACAAACAATTTATTCATATTAAATAGCAGAGGAAACTTGAGGAAGAGTCGGTTAAAAAAGCTTTGTCCCCTTAAATCAAACCATGACATAAAATATTCCAAACAATATCTCCAAACACTATTTCAGCGATAACCGCGCAAAACTAAAGCATTAGGCACACAGCCAACTTCACTTTGATACCTAAGAGATATCTTAGTTCCACTCCTAACTTCGCTACGTCTCGGAAGTTAGGAGCGATGCATTAATTAATTCATTATTAACTGAGAGCTTGTAAACTCCTGCAGTCGTGTGTACGTGGATTTACATTTATTTAGCCAGAGTTAATGGAAATCCGTCAGGGGTTTGTAATTATGTGAACCGTATAGTAGTCACAGCTCTGGTTCACACGTTACTCTACTATTTTAGAAGCTAGTTCGTATAACATGTAACGTTTTGTTATTAACAATCCAATTTATATGAATAACACGCTGTTATTTTTTATGCAATTTTGATTTTATATACATTTTGTAATTTAAATTTTTAAGAGGCGATTTGTAGAAAGAAACTGTAATTGTCTATTAATCAAACGTCAAGTTCATAGTTTTTAATGGAATAATTGAAATTGTATTGATCAGCCATACAATCATTAAATCGTTTTCATTCCTTGTAGGAATAAAAATCAGCAATCTTTTAACTAGACTACAGCCTATTAAAAAGAAAGATCGTGAAATTCGAGGCAAGGTAATTGAGGAAAAATTCATAACACAAGGTAAAGCCTCTTTACGTATACATACTTTTCAGGTACCTCCTCATATCCCACATAAAACCAATTCAAGCATCCCATCATACAATTGAAAACACCCACATCACTCTGACGTGTCGTTTAAGCGTTCAATAGGCTTTCATGCGACATGACGTCACAACAATGACGTCAATCCACAAAGAGATAATTGAATATTACCGATGTATTGGGAAGAGCTTATGTGTGCACGCTTCTTTATGAGGTGAGATATTGGCAGCTTGTTAGGTATTAACCTGCATTTATTTCTTTTTTGAACAAAGCTTCCAAATATGACAATAATTTTCATGTTCTGCTATATGAAGAGGAGGAAACGTTTGATTACATTATTTTTGTTTATATACAATTTCACTTAAAAATTACTCGAGCGGTTTTATTCGTTCTTTTATCATAAGAAAATTACATTTTTACTAGTCATATTACTTTTTATCCTGAGTAAAGTCACAGATTAAGTTACTACGTAAAGTTCAAAGCAGGTGAAGCCACCAAGCGTCTAACACATTATAAACAAAAAGGTAGGTACATTAAGTATTTTCGCTCTTCCAAAACTTACAAAACATCATTCTGCAAAAGGTTTATTTTCAACAAAAAAATTATCCCATCCCAAGAACATTATTAAGCTATTGCATAGCTTCTATCGCGGGCCTTGAGCGCGGGGACCGAATCGAGAAATTCCGTAACGAAAAAACCTCACGCTCCCCACTCCGACGGGCGGAGGTGTGGCTTGAAGGCATAGCATGCAATAGCTTTTCCGCGGCAGTCCCCGAGTGCCACACGTCGTTTTATATATAATATAGGTTGTTCATAATACACACAGTATACAATATACGCAATACACACAGCTACCTTATTAAACAGATAGGAATTTCTGACTGTTGTAATTAAAGTTTGAGTATTAGAGCCCCGCAGATGAGGGTCCGGCGAGGGATCATACATCATTATTAGCCCTTAACTTCCATACTCATGTGGACAGTAATTGGCAAAAAACTGAGCCCTGATTAAGGCTGGTTTTAAGTGCACTTTAAAGTTTAATGTTTCTTATATGTATTGCTATTTATATAAATTGATTTAAAATGTGCTATTATTTTGTAGTAAATCTATTTTAAAATTTTTGGCAAGTATCTAAAAGTTCAGGAATGGATTTATATTGGATATTCAACAGCTCATAAACTATATGATAAGTCTCATTTGAAAGATATATAGATCCTGCATTAGCCATTAGCTTTCAGATATTATGTTATTAAGAACGAAAGTGTATTTTTCGCAAAAAGACAGCAAGCATAAACCTTTTTAGCGCGCAGGGTATCCGAAAGACCCAATGCAGAAAGAAAAAAAAAACATGGCGGCTCGATACGCGGGAACGCAGGAAATGACATTTTGTCAATTACAATTCCAGAGTCTAGAACGTAGTAGGTAAGAATATAATATCCAAGTAAAAATTTAACATCAAATTTTCGTTAAATATCAATTACTGTTGACATTACTATGTAATAGAAATATTATTTTATATTGGACGGAAAAAAATCTTGTTTTTCCCTATTTTTTTCATAATTAAACATGACCTTAAATTTGAATTAACCTTTCTTTGTAATTTAGTTTTCTCGAACAATCATGCATGCCATTTATAACAGTTCACCCGATATGTTTCAGGCTATCACGTTACACGTCAAAACGTGTACAAACACAGCAACGTGGCGGGAATCCAACAAAGAGCCTCCAGAAATGGGAAAACGAAATGGTTGACGCGGGAAATGTGAGAAAAAAGAAGTGGAAATACGTAGACAAAGGCATCTGGGTGTATGAGTAAGTTTTTGGTGGGAGTAGAAAATATTTTGTTTGAAATAAATTAAATATTGGGTGTGAAGACATATGAGTTATTGTACATGGAATATTCAATAAATGGTCATCTCTTCATGTGCCTATTTTACAAATTTCTCGGTTTTGAGATTCTGTTTGTAAGAAATTCTCTTCGAATTAAGTTTTAATCTTTATAAGTCTAAGTTCCATATTCCAAACAAACAGCGTCGAAAATATAATTTTTGTGTAAGACGAAGAGAATTGTAAAGAACAGCCGTCATATTACGATTTTTCCCGCAACAAATAATCGATTCCAAACATCGATTGCAACAAATCGAGTGGACTATTCGCTATATCGATAACGTATTACTGAATCGTATCGCATCATATCGGAAATTGAATTTCCGATCGGCACTCAAGAACAGACTGTTGTAATGGATCTAGCTGTACAAGTGTTTATTTTATTAATGAAGGCTATTTCCACCAGTTGTATAATGTACACGTAATATATATTGCTTGAACTGCAAAGCGAGATTTATAAATATTGTAATTTTGGAGTATGTTGAATATGAAATCGAAGTTAAATGATATTCATATGTTTAAATTCTTTGCCAACTCTCTCTGATTCTTGTATTCAATAAAATACAAAATGAGCACTTTAAAGCGTTCATTTATATGCTATTTGTTACAAAATTATTAAAAAAGAAATGCTAGATGTTGTGTTTGAAAGATCAATACATAATAGCGAGTATTACAAAAATCTATAAACTAACATGAATCAAAAAACAAACATAATAGAGCAAAATGCATGCAATGCACAATTTGTAGAAAGTAAACAATGCACTTGCCTTTACGAGTTTACTTTCTAAAAATTCAATTTAACATACCTATTTAAAATAAAATTATAATACAACAACATTCAAAAAATTACCATGCAAATGCGCTCCAAAATTCCCTTCCTTGAAACGTCAATCTCAAAACACGGCGAAATTAACAAGCAACGTAAACTTCCCTATGCTTATGCAATTGTAAATTTAATTAATCATAGGTCCTAGCCAGTGCCTTTAAATAATTGAAGGCTTGAAGCCAAGATGGAGGCTTGTAGTACATTTCACAGCGAACTTACGACACACCGGGGAACAATGCTTAATAAGCGCAGTAATTTAACGCAAACACCTCGCTCCGTCGAAGACTTATTAGCCGAGATGGTACGAAATTAGGTGGCTTAAGCCGACGTCTGTTTGCGACGGAATGCGCTTTAAAAACGCGCCATTTTGAATTTCTTCTCATAAACTGTGTAAGGAACATGGAAGAGATGAGAAGCTTTATGTACCTGTACATTTTTATATACCTACTTTATATAACAGTATTCATCAAATTTGAAAAATCTAATGACGTAATTCACAAGCAAAAAGAGGATGGTAGTGTATTATTAACACGAGTAATATAAAGCCAACCTTTTTCTACCAAAATACAAGGTGATATATATCATATCTATAGGTACATTTCGACATTAATCCCAAAGGTTTTCCAAAAGCATCGATTAAAAGATTCTCATTCCGGAGAGTTTCATCAAACAAGATCAGGCAGGATTACAAGTTGTAATGACGTAGAAGGGTTAAGGAGTGTGTAATCAGAAAGGCAATAGGTCGGTGACAGATCCCCGTTCAGCTAATGGTATTAGCTGTTTATTCGATGCGCTTTTACCGCCATATAAAGTTGTCTGGAAGAGGCAGTGTTGTTTTTTTTAAACTTAGTCTTTCGTGTTTTCGTGTAAAGACTGGTTTGGATAGGTCTGCTTGTTCGTTTGTTAAATACAGAGATTAATTAGTAACGATTAGGTTTATACAATCTTTATTTCAGTTATGTAGGCTGTGGGTATATAATTATACTGCAATTTTCTGGTTCAGTTTGTATTTAAAAACGTCACTGAGGTTATTTAGTGCGTCAGAATAGTATGAAGTTTCGCACTTTCTTTTTGGAAGTGAAAAAGATTTTCTTTATTCCATTATCCCAAAAGTTTTAAACTAAACAGATAAGCAAGCATTGTTAAGGAATGCTTTATAAAAACGCGATTATCTTTATATTTTCCGCTACCACTAAGCATTAAAATGATTGAATGTTACAAAAATAATATTTATACATTTCCACATATCCCTTTACAGATTTGTAAAATATTTTATCAGTATTCACGATACGTGCACGGGGCTCAAGTAAGAATCGTTACAATTGGACAATCAAATTTGTATCTCGATTTCAATTAACTCATTAGTTTAATCAACTAAAAATGACCTACCAGTAGTACCAACTACCTACCAATAACTTAGACAGAATCTTTCTTTAATGATTCTAGAATTTTCTACATTTTCTCCATGTCCCATCTAGTACACTAAGGAACGCCGTCACAACCACTCGGCCTCGTCACTTAGATTTATACCGCCTTTCAGCCCTTAATAATTTACGATTCCACACTCGTTGCGCCCGCTGGCTGTACCCGGGATTGCACTTACCATGTTAATACAATGGGCTTCAAGGTTTCGCGGTATTAACTGTTGTGGTTAGGAATTAAATGTAAGAAAATAATTAAAGGGTTTGTTTTTAATAATAAATGGCCAGTTTCAGAAATTCTGGTTGTTTTCTGTTTAACTGTGCGATCTGCGAGATAAAACTACAGATACTATATAAAATATAAAGATATTGGACAAAAAGTGTTAAATATAAATGGCACAATCTGGCAATATTTACGAATACATCAAATTATAGAAGAAAAATCCAGTTATAATCTCAAATATTTAACAATAAATACATAGGTAAATAATATGTCACTTGCGGAAACGAGATAAAAATAGCCTCATCCAAGCCTCATCTATTATCGTTTCTTGTTTATTTTTAAAACGCAATCAGTCCGTACAGATAACGATTATGTCACAACGGATCAGCGTGTGTAACGCACAGATTAGCTCAATTACACTGCTCAGCTGGTTAAGCCTTTAAGCTGTATTGCTGACATAATATTGGTATTAGTTATGGACGTTAAATTTCGTTATTTAGTCATTTATTTAATTAAAGATGGATTTGGTTTTATGGTTCAGTAAATCACGGTACTTTCTTATGTCGAATCATTTAGACGTGAATTATATAACTACCCCCCCCCCCCCATAGTTTAATTAAATTTTTAGAATATCAAATATTTTGTATTTAACTAAGGTATTTACAAAATCGACACGTGGCAATGGTGTACGTCATACGGAAAAAAATACACCAATAATAAATGACGTACATAGCAAAATTACTACATTTGAGGGTAGAATAAAAAACGTGTTAATAACAAACGAAACATAGCGCTGCATTTGGCCTTTAGTCCTATAGCCTATACACGTATCGTATGTCTTAAAGTAAAACTATAATTGTACCTTGTACAATTGGATTAAAGTTATAAACTAAGGAAAAATAATAAGAACCTATTCTAGAAACGGTAGCAACTACTTCACATGGATATCGAATTTCTGTTGTCGCAAACAACCTGAGGTGTAACGTATACTCTCTTTATTTGCACAAAGAAATACATACAAACTATTCGAATTAAAATATATTCTTACTCCTGGGGAGAGTATAAGGCAAGGCATAACCTGTAAACCTGGATCCACTCGCATCATTTCAAAATAATCCTACATTAAACTACCAACAAAATTTGAGGCAAATTTTTCGAAACGATGATCTTAAAGGTACCAAATATAATGTATAATTTATAATTGAATGAAGTAGTTTATATACAATCGACACCTACAATGTTTAACATAGAAAAAAATTTTCTCTTTAAATTGATACTGAAGACTAGCATAATATTCCGCATAAAACAAACTACTGTTTACTACACGCCGCGGCCGCCTTATGATTAAATTTCAAAAGCGGACAAAGTTTGAAGAAATAATTTCAGTAGAAGCTCATTTACGACCCCCGGAGAGTCATAGAATGTTGGATAGAATGCACTTTATTCTATTTATCGTATAGGAGGTAGCAACGTTGACAAGAGAGAATTTTAGTATA
>CAJQZM010035846.1:0-35798 GCA_907164665.1 Colias nastes | reverse complement strand
GTGGTCAAGCGCTTCCCTATTACCAATAAAAAAAAAAAAAAAAAAAATGTTGAATTTTTTTAGAAATTCGCATATTCTGTGGTGCATAATTTTTTCATAAACTTTAGCCATGACAGGGATTAATGTTATAGGTCTATAATTTGCTACGTCTTCCTTTTTACCTTTTTTAAACAGTGGTTTAACTATTGATATCTTCAGGCTGCTAGGGAATATTCCTTGTGTGAAAGAGAGATTTATTAAGTATGATAGAACATTAGCCACCTGCTCTTTACAAATTAATTTATTATGCTAAATATTTAAAACGGAATATTCTAGAAGCTGTAAAATTACTCAGATAGAGCTCAGATAGAGCTACTTCGCAAGGCTGCTCTCTCTGTGTGGCTATTGTCGAATTAAAATTATACCTAATATTATTTTGTTTGAGACTCAACATTACAAGGTTTATAATATTATTGTATTTAAATCAACTTAAAATGTTGCGCTAGTACAGGAAAGCTATTTTTCGAGTAGAGTAATTAGAACTGAGAAAGTTAAAATTTTAAATAAATACACATTACTTTTAAAACGCTGTATTCATGGCCACACCTATAAAACTATAGTTTCCCTTTTCGTTGTTATCAATGGTCAGTTGAACGGCTTATTAAGAGTCGATAAATATGCCAAAAACGACTGTTTGTTTGTATTGGCATTACTCTTGAACTAATGTGACGTTATATTCATTAGCCTGGTGAGGTTTGTACGATTTTGTGTTTAGATCTTTGTTAAGAGGGATTTTTGATGCTATCTTTTTTAGTTGCTGTTCAAAGTTTTTTGTAATATCAATTTGAAATATATGATAGGAACTGCACACAATGGGTAGCGTTAGGCGAGTAGAGGCAATCACGATACTGAAGAGGGCCTTAATTTCTATGATCAGCTGTCATTGTAGATGTTTTTTCATAATGGAAGTATTGGCGGCAAACATCGACGATCATTTGTTGGGCCAACGCTGCCCATTGTGTGGAAGGCCCATACAGTTATGGTCAAACTGTCACATCTTGTTTGTTAGTCAATGGAATAAAAATAAATTAAAAAGCTATAAAAATGGTATCTGCTAGTCTTTTATTTAATCTATCTAATATCACGCGAGAAAAAGTTACGTAATAGAAATTTGTTTACTTATATTCATCATTATTGCTAATATTCACCAATAACTGCCCAAGTTCATCTTATATGTATACTTGTACAGGAACACAGACCTCCAAAAGTTGGCAAATGTAACATGTCGTCTTGCTTTATACAGATACATTATTTTTATCAAATATTTGATTTACTCATCATGCGGGAAACTATTAGATTAGTCTAATAGAATTTATTCTCATTACTTATTAGTACCATTAAATCATAGCTTACGAACTTGATTATATGTAAATATTTACTGAGCCTATATTAAGCGTGGGTTTAAGAGTATTAATATAACAGTGTTCAATTTTAGAGAATTTACGCGATTATCCACTTAAAGCTTGCCTCGTAATATCTCTCACCTCTTTCATGTGAATTGTGAAACTATGTTTAGCTGTTGATATTAAACACTAATAATATTAATATATATATAATATCAGGTAGGAACATAGTCTATTTTGGTTCCCAATAGGAAAGGTATGTTAAGAAGGTTAGGCTGTAATAATAATTAAGGTAACTTTAACCCTTAATTACTCGCGTGGGGTATATCTAACCCCACGGCGTATTTGAAGCGTCGTATCTCCGCCATTTTTAAAGCTACCTGCGTGCCTTTCTTAGTAGCTGCCTAAATACCTTCCCCTGCCGTGAAACACTCGCGAGCGCCGCTCCATGTCGTGTAGTTGTGTCAGGAGATCGCGTCTGGGGTATATATTGCCCCACGCGAGTATTCGTGCAACTTTTTTGGACGAGTGAGTATGTGTATTTTTATTTTATAATGTGCAGTACATATACTAAATGTTTCGTTTTTTTACTTATCTTTGTTTTATGTTTATTTGTTTTAGGTTAGAACGCCTAAAATGGCAAGTAAGCGTCTTTCTGACTACCAGATTGTTGAGCGTTTGGAAGACGACGAAGAAAGCATCATATATAGTTCCGATGAAGATGAGGTAGACGAGGACGTGATCCAGAGTGACCACAACTCAACCAAATGTGTGCTAACTATAACGTCGGCAGACGAACAAAAAGATGGCCTATGGTTATATTTACCACACTGCCTAGGGCCATACAAAAACGGCTAAAAAAATGCTCAAGTTCAGGATCCTAGCCCCACTTCCAGAGGTTGTCCATCGACAACTTATAAAAGGTGCCATATCTGTCCAAGGTCAAAGGATAAAAAAATAAGATTTATGTGTGCCAAATGCCACCAGCAAGTTTGTCACGACCATTCCACTATAATATGTGATAAATGTATTGAATAAAAAGTTCCTAAATTTAAAGTTTCATCTTTAAAAGTTTATTATATTTATATTGATAAAAGATAGTATTATAATTTAGAACAATGTTGTCTCTTTCTAATTTTTATAATAAAAATAAAAGTATGTCATTAAAAATATGTTTTATTGTACCTTTAAAATTGGGGTTAAATATACCCCACGCGAGCGTAAGTGTAACTATATGGACGCGAGTAATTAAGGGTTAAATATCACATGTCGTCGAACCTAATACAATAGGTATGCTAGGAGATGTAATATAAGGTAGGAACATTATAGACTACAGGCCCATGTTGAAAAAATTATGGGTCATTTGAACCACCAGGTGACCTATCTAGAACGATATAAGAGCATAAAATAATAAGATTCAGCACTAAGCCGTCACTTGTAAGCTGTCCAACTGAGTGCAGAGTGGTACAGATGAGAATTCGATAGTACAGGTAGAGATTTTTTCCCCTTGTCTCCATGATTTTTGTACGGCGTTGCGGAATAATGGATTAAAAGCAGTATAGAAATAGTATGACACAGATGGACAGCTTACAAGTGACGGCATAGTACTGAATCTTATTATTTTATGCTCTTATATCGCTCTAGATAGGTCACCTGGTGGTTCAAATGACCCATAATTTTTTCAACATGGGCCTGTAGTCTATTATAGTCTATTTTGATTCCCACTAGGCATTGTCTCTTCTGAAGACTAGGCTAGACTATAGATATCACGTCACGTCGTCGAACTTAATACAGAAAGCTAATTTCACGCGAGGTATTCCTTCACAGATTAATGCATTAGTACTAAAACTATTTTCAGAGGAAATTGTAGAGTATATTGCAAATATTTAGAATCATCGGACGTATTTCGAACACGCTATTTTATTGGCTTCACCTGTATGTTTGTATATAACCGATTTTCACGCACTCTAAACGGATGGATTTAATTCAAACTTTGTACACTTATTAGTGACAACCTATAGTTTTATGAGTTTAAGCATGTTTTTTATCTCTTCTATATACTATAATAATTACTAGCTGTGCCCCGCGGTTTTACCCGCATTGCTCCGCTCCTGTTGGTCTTAGCGTGGTGATATATTATATAGCCTATAGCCTTTCTTGATAAATGAGCTATCTAACACTGAAAGATTTTTTCAAATCGGACCCATAGTTCCTGAGATTAACGCGTTCAAACAAACAAATTCTTCAGCTCTATAATACAAGTACAGATTACATCGGTAAATGAATTTAAAAATTAATCTTTATTTCACGTCTTGGTAACCACCTTGAGAGCGACTTTCTCGATTCTATTCATCTTTTTCTTATTTAAAATTTCTAATATTTTGTAAAAGGTTCTTACGGAATGAAAGGAAAATTGCGCAGAAAATTGTAAAATTTCAGAAAACTGAACAACCATTTATACTGCTCCTTTCATAGTTACAGCGTCTGTAAGCTCGGTTAGGTGTTAATAAAACACGAAAATCTGATTACATCTTAACCCTACAGTTATAGTCGCATTTATATACATATAGTTGCATATCTAATAGTGACGTGGTAGGTCGCGTGGTCTACAAGGGTATACCACCGACATCGGCACCGACATCAATCCTATTTAATAAATAGTACATGTAAATAATATGTAGTAATTAATAACATCTAAACTTTTTTACATGGAATTTGCATGGCATTTGCATGGCACTTGCATGGTACTTGCATGGCACTTGCATGACACTTGTTGCATATACAATATAATATTATAAAAATAAATAGTCACAACAAAAAACTTACGTAGTTGGTCGCGCGGCATACGTAGGTAGACCGCTAATTTTGCGGAGCTCCTGTTGCACTACCACGTGCACCCGACTCTCAGCGCTGCACTAAGTGCATGCGGAAATTATTCAACTTAGATTACACGAAGGATGAAGTTACTGGAGCTATTAAATTTTTAGAAATTTGCATTTTTGTATCACTGGATTACACGTGAAGACCACGCGACTACTGTAGGGTTAATAATATACTTACGTAATATTTATATAAATATAATTTTAGTTGTATTTATAAATATTAGTTACAGTCCTTATTGTATAAATCGCCATAATACATTACGGATAGTTGTTGGCCAAAAACAAAGCCTATTCTATTGCGGCTGGCCATTATGTTATTAAATGACTGGCTTTCTGCCCGCGGCTTCGCCCGCGTTTTCAAAGAAAAATCCGCATAGTTCCCGTTCCCGTGGGATTTCCGGGATAAAACCTATCCTATGTGTTAATCCAAGTTACCCTCTATATGTAACCTCTAAATTTCATTGTAATCGGTTCAGTAGTATTTGCGTGAAAGAGTAACAAACACACACATACACATCCTCACAAACTTTCGCATTTATAATATTAAATATTAGTAGGACTTTTATGAAAATAATAAAATAATATGTTAAATGCGAAATCTTCTGCCACAGCAGAATTAAAGCACCAATTTGGATGAAAGGAATTAAAATTTTTGAAAGGTTCGTCCTTCATTGCCTATAAGCCATTTTTACAAAAAGTCTACCCCTAAATTATTGAAAAAAGGTACAACTTTTCACCCGTGGTTTTAACAATGTGGTAGAACATGAAATAAAAAACAAAACAAATTTTCAAAACCTTTATTATATAAAATACAAAATCTCTCAAAAAATTCTAAATATATGTTTCAGTCTCAAGTACGTGACCTGGTCGTCTATCCAGTCCCTCAGGTGGGATACCTTTGCGTAGACACCTGGGTAGTTCGGTCTTGCACACCCGAGGCCCCAGGAGACGATACCAGCTAACTTGCCGTCGTGGACGAGGGGGCCGCCGCTGTCACCCTGGGAACATATAATTAGGGTGCATTTCCACCAGATGTGAAACTCAAAAAATTTATAGATATTTTTTAAAACTAACGGCGAGTAGGTACCAATGTTAAGGGTGTGACTTGTAACATGAAATTAATAGTACCTATCCTTTTCAAGTTTTGCAGCATTTTGCAGTAAGAAATGTTTTTTAAGTATTTCTTTTTCGTGCATTTCAATCTTAAATAGATTGAAATGCATGCATTATCACATCTAGATAAAAAAAAATGTGTGCGTGTACTAGTGTACACACGTAAGAAGTGAAACTTCTTGATGACCTTATTTTTCAAAAAATAATTTACTATATGCAACTTTACAGAAATACGTCCAATCACGAGTGGTAGGGACAAGAAAAAGATCACATCCTACTACTTTTTACTATACGAACATATTATTGATAATTCTTATGTTACAGAACAAAAAGATTTATTCTCAAAGATATCATAACTGAGCTCAAATAGAACACTCCTTCATAATTTAAATGAGCTAGAATATTAAAATAAACTCAAAAATATTCAAGTAACAAAGTCATTATGCAAATTGCCTTGAAGTTTTCAATTATGAGGTGTATAAAACTTGCCATTACATAAACCAGCTCTTATTATATTTTTGCTCTAGAGTTTATTTTATTTGCACCTTTTAAAATAGCTGGTATTAAATCTTTGAAGAATTTTCTGGAAACCAACTTCAATATTTATGCTGCTTGGATCTGATAGATAACAAAAGCTTTGAATTGCTCTTGAATTTTCATAAATATTTACTTCGATATTATGAAAAAAAGAATAATGGAAATCAGATCACATTAAAAAGAAAATGTCTATAGACTTAAGATACAGTTTAATTTTAATCTAATCACTACAACCTGCTAAAAGTAAGTCTGCTAATTCCATCTTTGTAAAATAGGAAATTCCTTAGATTTAAGACTGAAAAATGTAACAAAATTTTATTGTCTGATTTTAAAGATGGCTTTTTAACCCGGCATTGAAATGATCGATGTAGCGAATTACCTCTTTCAGTGATATAAATACGTCAACAAACAGACAGACAATACATTTGGATTTTTTTTTTAACTCGATTAGATAAGATTTTTTTTGTTACTCTTAAATAAAGAATTTATTATTAGGTATATAATTTCTTTTCATGTTTTTGAAGTGAAAACTTCTTTAGCGGCGTTGAGCACTTTTTCTGTAATGGGTATAAAATCTTAAACTCGCGTCAGGACATTTGACCTGATCGAAAAAGCGTAAGACGGATGGAGAGAACTCAACGTTAATAATCAAGTTTTCACTTCTGCCGGCACTCCCGGAGTGCAACCCGTCTTTTTTGAAGTGAAAACTTCTTTAGCGGCGTTGGGTATAAAATCTTAAACTCGCGTCAGGACACGTGACCTGATCGAAAAAGCGTAAGACGGATGGATATCAAACATGCTCAACGTTAATAATCATGTTTTCACTTCTGCCGGCACTCCCGGAGTGCAACCCGTCTTTTTTTTTTGTACATACCTGACAAGCATCCTTTCCACCTTCAGGTACACCGGCACAAAGCATCGACTTGGTGATCCTATATAGAGGTGAATACGCCCTGCTGCACATGCCTTCGCTCACTGTTGGTACAGATACTATTTGAAGAGTTTGTGGAGAACCACCACCTTCCTGGAACAAAACAAATACAAATAAAACTTGAGCGATACGAATAATTAAATTTAAATGCTTTCATTTGGATCGGAAGAGAACATTTTTCCATGTAAGAAACGAGACTTAAACAAAAAGAAACGAACCCTAGAAACAGATATTTTTAATCTCAAATTACGGAAAGTCGAGAATGCGTTGATTTTTATCTGATAAGCTACGTTTTAGTTTTTCTTACGACAATTTGGTAACTTTATATAAAACTGACTGGGAGCGTTGATGTTTCATTGCCATTTGATAACATGCCATGCATAAGTTGTGATATTGACAAAGATTACCATATTATCAACATATTCATGACTACCAGAACCATCTAACCTCAACCTACCCTTAAATTGCCCCATCCCGTAACAATCGTCTCATCACCATCCTCTATTTCTTCATCCTGTTCGTACAAATCTATAGGTGCTACTCTTTCATTGAACTCTATAGGCTGGGAGAGCCATAGTACACCGATGTCACAGTCCATCCGACTGTATGTGAAGTTAGAGTGGTATACGTAGTCTCCAACTTGATAGATTTCACCACCAGTTCGGCTGGAGGAAGAGCCGGCTCGGATTTGAAGATTACTTGGGAGGGAACTGTAATAACATCGTTAGAGTCAGAATTTTGCTTGAAAGTCTTGATGAGTATTCTTCTTCTAATAGTTTGATATAATCTGTGTTAAGTGATGAAGTTTTATATTCTTTCCTTTTATTGGTTGAAGCGGTTCTCTTAAAGAACATAATAGGATGATTATACTATGATTTTACTTTTAGTTTTTGGTATTTATTAAAATTAAACGTACATACTATAATAAAACTTATATTTAATAAATGCATATGAATGTACTCCTATTTCATTATATACGATTATTATAGTAAGAACAAAGTCGCTTTCTCTGTCACTATATCCCTATGTATGCTTATGATACTAACTATATGATATTAATCGATTATTAATAGCTGTAGCATGTTATAATGCTTTATCTTAAACTTACCCAACCAAACAATGAGCAGCAGTAATCACAAGATCATTGGAAATAATAGCACCACCACATGTATGCCTTCCTCTGAACATCAAGGAGACTTGATACGGCACTTCAGTGATGTCAACATCTTCACCTCCTACTATCCTAGTATCTTCTATGGCTGGTGTGGATACTGGGATATTTTAAAAGTCTACATTAGGTTCTCTTACTAGGATAGGTGTCATTTTAAATGTTTTTGTTTACGAGAAATTTTACACATCGAATTTATTAGGTTCTCTTATAAGGATAGGTGTGGTTTTTAGCTCACTGTCGCATCATATAAACCACAATAAATGATTAGATACATAATTTTACTATCAAGATAGAAAGAAAGAAGAAAATAGAAGCTTTGTGCGTTTTGGCGATAGTTTTTTTTTTTATTTATTTGAAGAAAAAAATACAGAATAGATTATCGAAAAACGCACAGTCTTCCGTTCAGTAATATGCTCAAGTTACTCTTCCGTCTAATATTACTGAATTCTTATGAATAGTCACACAGATTTCAGATGTCAGATGATAATTGCAACATACATAAATTACCAATCTAATTAAACTATCCACTGGTCATCACAATAACAAAACTATAATTCCATTAACTAAAATTTTGCACAGTCAAACTCAAACTCAAACTTACCCGAATACCCGACAAGGCAAATACCAAACACTAACATCAACATTTTACTAATTTACTAACGAGATTGTCAATTAATGAAACTGATTTTATACCTGTGAATTGCAAAAGGGCTGGCTATCTGCCTGATAGGGTGACCTTCACACCATTTTGACAGATATGGTTAATTGTTGAAGCATCAGATAAAGGGCTATGTTTATTTACAAATGCAAAAGATTTATCTGATTGTTGTGGTTTTAAAGATAAGTGATACGGTAGTTGTTGATTTAAGTGAGTTAATGGCCTGTCGTTTAAACTTCTTAAATAAAAGATAATTCTAATTATTCGATTTTCTTAGTTTATTTCTTTATAACTAGCTAGCTGCTTATTTTATTTATAACTAGCTATGCACCGCGATTTTTCCCGCATTGATCCGCTTCTGTTGGTCTTAGCGTAATGATATATAGACTGTAGCCTTCCTCACAACACCAAAATCAAATGGGCTATCTAACACCGTAAGAAGTTTTCAAATCGGACCAGTAGTTTCTTAGATTAGCGCGTTCAAACAAACAAACTCTTCAGCTTTATAATAATAGGTAGGTATAGTATAGATTGGGTAGGTATATTATAATAATATAGTGTATAGTTAATAGTTAATCTGGCTTATTATATTGGAAATATTTTAAGCTCATACTCAATATTTAAGTGAAGCAATTAGCAAACAGCATTTAAGTTTTTCTATGTTTTTTTTTTTGCATCAAAAAGCAGATACACTTCACAAACAATCTTTACTAATATTATCAAGATCTTGTGATGTTGTAGGTTGTTGAACCGATTAAAAAAATATTTTACCAATAGAATGTAATGAAAGACCGTATATAAATACTTTATATTTCAACCGAACCTTAAGAAATGCCTACTTTGAAGAATTTACAACAAAAAATTATAGGTATACCAATTATACCATGCTTCATTTTATAGAGCAGGAAAGAAATAAGAAAGGGTTAGAAGTTCGCCTTTTAAATGGGTAAAAAATAAAGTAAGTTTTTATGAAACTTTATTAGTTGAGAAGTTAAACCGATAAACATTGTTTGACGTCCGGCAAAGTGGACGAGGGTTAACTAGTAAAGTTAAATAATATAAAGCTGAAGAGTTTGTTTGTTTGTTTGTTTGGACGGGCTTTCCCAGGAACTACTGGACAGATTTCAACATCTTTCATCGTTGGATATGTATTATGTAGCTGTGCTGTGTTGCGCTGTTTAAACCGCGGACGAAACCGCGGGAAAAAGCTGCGGGCAAAATGTATTTATATATTTTTTGTGTTATTCTGATACATATGCTACATCTCTGCTAAGTATCATGAAAACCCGTGAAGGAGTAACATCCATACATCCATCCAACCTCACAAACTTTCGCATAAATAATAAAAATAATTCGCATTTATAATAATATAAGTCAGAGGCGCTAGTGAAATAAATGTCTGTTAAAGATTTAAGTGATAAATTTTGCTTAGACGATATTATAATCTTTTAACTGTATCATAAAAATTTGTAAATCAATATAAAAGATTGCTCAAGTCTTGCCTATTAATGGTCTTGGTCAATGGAGTATACCTTGGCATAATTATTATAATCCCCATACGCAATTCTGATAAGAGGCACGTGTTTGGTATTGAAAATTTAAAGCTATTTCAGTATCGATATACTCTAAATGTGCATGAGCACAATATGTCTGCATTGACGACATGAAGACGCTATCAATATTTAACCTACTTCAAAGAAGAAGGGGTTTTGTTCCCCTGTATAAATACAATTCTTTTGTTAAATTAGGTATTTATATGCTAACTGTGGACCGACTATTTTTGTTAATAAGATATTAAGGAAAAACTTAAAATCTCTCTCTAAAATTTAACTCATGTGAACATTTTAAAAGTATCTAAATTGACAACCAGTAATTTTATGAACAAAATAAAAAAATAGATACTAATAAAACATCTAATATACAAAAATAAGCGAGAAAATTGGAATCATGACCAAAAATAAACTTCAATAATTTATATTTATTACTAAGATATCTGAATCAATATATAATATGAGATATTTTGGGTCCCCAAAGAGAATTTTTGATTGACGTGATTGGAATGAAAGTAGCTTCTGTTAAATCACTGGTATTTTTATTTCAGTCACGAATTACAACAGTGATTTCACAGCTATTTTTACTCACATCGTGTCAATCAAGATCTTTATACTTTACTGGAAAAAGTCACTAAAATAGCACAAATCTTAATATATAGATATAAATCTCGTGTCACAATGTTTGTCCTCAATGGACTCCTAAACCACTTAACCGATTATAATAAAATTCGCACACCATGTGCAGTTCGATCCAACTTGAGAGATAGGATAGTTTTTATGAAAAAAAAAACGTAAACATGTAGGTACCACGGGCGAAGCCGGGGCGGACCGCTAGTTAGTTTATATAGTTAATATTTATTGGAGGAAAATCTGGGGGTCACAAAGAAGAACGAACAAGTAGGTACCATCTAGACACTCCATTTTCATCAGGCGAGATCGTGGTCAACCGCTTCCCTATATAATTGTCAATAAAAAATTGAAAAAAAAACGTGTGGGCCGAGCACACGTGTCAGAAGTGAAACTTATTTGGCAAAATCGCCTTACTCCGTACTTATGACGTGACGGTATTGCCATGACGCGACCTTGAAATTTTACTCTCAACGCGCCTAAAGAACTTCCACTTCAAAAAAGTTTTTTACACATTTTTATACATTTTACTCGATTCCAGGTTATTTAGTTCCAATGTTAATTACATTGGAACTAAATGACCTGATGAACCAATGAATGGTTTCCTTCAAAATATCAGTTTAAATTAATTATATCCTGACAGCTATGAACAAAGCTGTAAATATTTAAAACAAGCTTTGCTTGTATTTAGGATGTAAATGTAATGAATTGAACGTTAAATATAAACAAGCAAATTGAGAATTTCAATTAAACCATTTTATTAATATAATTAATATTAATATGATGTTGATTATTGATATTAATTAATACTCATATCTATTAATACTTACTCTCTCTGTGTTTATTATTTCATTTGTAATTAATACGTGTGTGAAGCCCACATACATTTATTAAAGGAAAAACTACTATTTTTCATTAAAAATTGTATGTGATAGGTACTCTCGCATTTAAATTTTAATTATTAGTACCGACAAACGCTAGTAAGTTTGTATACGCAATAGATATAATATATAAATAGTATAATATAACTGCACTGTACATTTCGTCACTCATAACCTAATTGGTGAATATCGCAGACATTTTTTTGAAACGTATTATATTATGTAAGTATTTCAAAAAATAACCAGCATACAATGAATTACGACAATTTACATTATATTATTATACTCATACAATACAGTACTATTTATAAAAATACTAGCTTACCACCCGCGGCTTCGCCAGCTTTGTCTTAAACCTATTAATTTATATAATAAAACCTTCCTCGAGAATCACTCTATCTATTAAAAAACTGCATCAAAATTCGTTCCGTAGTTTTAAAGATCTAAGCATAATTAGGTGTACCTAGAGAAAGAGAAAGAAACTTTATTTTATACTATGTAGTGATAGTAACTAATAATTTTAACACTCTAGCAATAAGAGCTATAAACAATTTAATATTCCGTGTATTCAACACTCCCGCTATTGAAAACGAAGACAGGAATTAACAATTTAATTAAACTTGAATAACGAAATCTTTCGCTTTGAGTAAAACCTTCATGAAATGTACAGAGACTTAGCAAGTAATCTCGCATATCAGGCCGTTTCTCTAATCTCCATCCCTTACCATGGGTTTGCTATCGAATATTACTGTATTCGATAGTAAACTACAATGTAAACAGTATTTCTCGAGAGTCTTTCAAATTAGGTGTCATGGTACCGATTATCTATAGAATATGCTTAGAGAATATGCTACAAGACGCTCGCAGTAAGATTTCGATAGCTTTCTTACTTTCAGACTACATCTACGGCGTACAGTACGCCTACCATCAATTTACAGTGATCTTACTAGCTAGTGACTGCGTAAAACGATTGTATGGAAAATTATAACAGCGTCTCTAACGGTCACTTAAAATACTTATTTCGGTAGTATGGGTATGGTAACTAAAAAAAACCATTAAATCTTACCACCAGCGATTCACGCAACGTTTTCTATAATAATTATTCGGTACCTTCCATGAGAAACGATGACTGATACTATCGAGATTCTATTGCAGTTAAGTCCACGTGTTGAAGCAATGACCAAATGAATTTTGAATTTTGTACTCGCTATCAAATGCAGTTAACGCAAGAGTCGATTACTCATGGTAAGGGTATATGCTTGCTGATATTTAACCATTGTTCGTGCTTTCAACGATATGTAACTGGGCTAGCAAAGTTTGTATTGTTGCTTTCTTGTTGGTATTTATTGGTTCGTTGTTTTATGTGGACGAATGTCATGTGGTTTTATTTTATCATAGAAAGTTAAGAAATATAGTGGTTTAGAATATACATATTGTATCTAGCAATAATCCTATCCTATCCTATCCTACGTTAATATTATAAATGCGAAAGTTTGTGAGGATGGATGTGTATGTTTGTGTTTGTTACTCTTTCACACAAATACTACTGAACCGATTACAATGAAATTAAACACACATATAGAGGGTAACTTGGATTAACTTGGGTTTTATTCCGGAAATCCTACGGGAACGGGAACTATGCGGGTTTTTCTTTGAAAACGCGGGCGAAGCCGCGGACGGAAAGCTAGTATTATATAATATAGTATAGAATAAAGTGGTCTTGGGTTCAACTCCTAGTGATTTACATATCAAAGAAAACATGTCACTTTAATGGGATATGCATTTTTTTATGTTTTCTGCTGAGAATATCAATCAGTGAAAAAAATGAATATAATATTATATCTGTGAGTTTAATTAATTTCGTATGCTAGGTTGACTTTTATTATTACAAAATTGTTTTCTATAAAATCTAGACTGTCGTTATTCTTTTGTTCCACTGATGTTATTTAGACCTCTTGTCTCCTGTAGTATAATAATATTATTATTCCAATTCTATGATTTGTTTACAGACATTGGACTAGTTAAAAGTAATAATAGACCTTTCAACACACTTTCGTTTCTAGAATAAATAAATTAAGCAAAAATGATGCCTAGATTCATATACTTTATACCATTCCAATTTGAAACAATCTATACTAATATTAAAAAGCTGAAGAGTTTGTTTGTTTGTTTGAACGCGCTAATCTCGGGAACTATTGGTCCGATTTGAAAAATTCTTTCGGTGTTAGATAGCTCATTTATCGAGGAAGGTTATAGGCTATATATCATCACGCTACGACTAACAGGAGTCGAGCCACGGGGTTGAAACCGCGCGGAGCAGCTAGTTACTTATAAAATAATAACGCTTTATACAAACAATAAACATAATACTTTCCGCCATTTTCTATCTCCCATTTTGTCTTCAAATAAAGTCTAAATTTAGAACCCTTTAAAGCTAATAAACAACACCAACCATAATTATATACGTTTAACTTATTTTGCAAACAATGCCAAGAACAAAGCTTTCAATTGTGTTTGCGTGATGGCTGTCTATTAGGTTGGATGGGTCTTGAGGTCTGCTCTCTGAATAGACATAGACCTCACTATACCCACTCAAAACCCTACCTTATCCCAACAACAAAAGGAACATTATCAAACAACAAAACCGGATGGCTTTCTTGTACCGCTTTATTCGTGATTGATGAAATTTCACGATTGTAAGTAACAATTTGAATAAAATTTGCTCGTTCGACTCAATTTCTTTCTAGTTTTTAGTTAAACGTTGAGAGCAATAAAAGACATTTCGGAATTTATTCCGCGCTGAAAAATAGCAGCCTTTTATTATGAAGTTCCTTTTGATTTAGAATTATGTTTCTGTTGCTTAGTCGAGCCTGACAGATGTTCTTTAGGTATGGAGTTACCAATTAGTGAAACAAGATTCGTATGTAAATGTTCACATTTCTTTTCAATGAGAAAATGTAGATAATGATATGATATAATGATAGGTACCTATGTGGAATGATTTTATAAAAATTTCTTCTTCAGAAATATTATTAAATTTATCAGAGAGAAAAATATCAGAAAAATTAATTATATCTTTAAGAAAAAAGCGTGTTTCTGCTTTTCTCGTACGAACATGAAGTTACATATAGAAACAAGACATCGTTTTGGGCTATAAGTAACTTTTGTATGTATAATACTTAACCCGGCGTCATTGTTGCCGGGTATCTAATACCCGACGCATTTTAAAACTGTCATAATTTTAAAACAAAATGCGCACGTCTTTTGTCCGTTACAGTAGCTGCGGTCGTTGACCTCTGTTCGCGTATTCTCTTCTCTATTTAGTGTTGCTGCGGCTACCTCGTAGTGTAGATATGTGTAAAGAGCGCGCGGGTAAGTTATACCCGGCCACAATGGCCACGTAACGTTTATAAAGGCAGCGTGTTTGTTGTTTTTTATTGTTTATTGATAAATTGCATATCGTTTTTTCAAAGACAACGTCGACTGCTAGCCTTGTTTGAACAAGCTGAAGCCAGTGAAAATGAACAGTGCAGTTCAGACGACGAGGGTGAAATCGACCATATTTCAGAGCGAAGTCAACGCAGTGATACGGAACAGGAATGCAGCGATGATGAGCAAGAAGTAATTGTTTCAACAAGTAACCAGCAGTTTTATATTGGTAAAGACAATTCCACCAAATGGTCTTCGCAACCACCTCGGACCAACGTCCGCACAGGGTCAGAAAACGCTGCGTTGATCTCGATAGCGAACAAGTATATTATTAGTAAATAAGCTTAGTTTTATATAGTTCATGATTTCATGTTTATGTTCTAAAGAAAATTTTATGCTTTGTCTCTAAATGTCTATTATGTTATGTTTTCGAATAAACGTTTTATGTTATGTTCTAAAAAAATTATCGCAGAATAAAAAGATTTAATTTGATGAGTAATATGCTCATTTTATGATAAATAAATGTTTGATTTTTATTAATAATGTATTTGACTACCTATTTCCCTATTATAGAAAACTAATAATGGCATAAGCTTGATTCAGTGCACAATAATGTACATGGGTAAAATTTACCCGGCCACATCGGCCAAGTTCTGTTTAGTAGCCACAATGACGCCGGGTTAACTGCTTTTATAATTTTTAATTTGAAATTTAATTAATATAGATGTTAAAGCATAGTTTCCTAAAAATTAAATCAAATCCTCCTAAAAAGGTGAAGTTATCCAAAGTTTAGAGAAAGTAAAGAGTAAATTCTAGTTTCACCAAAAAGTTTCATTCTCTAATCTGATTCAACAATAACTGATATTCTGGTATTACATTACAAATAAAACACCAAATTCTCAATAAAGTTTAATTCAGAACCTTTCTCAAATACATTCTAATGTTCTTCATGACCGCCATGCGCTCCACCACCCGCAAATTTTTCTAAAGCCACTGTTATTATAGTAAGTCCTAAACCCAAAGGAAGACCTCGGAAGAATAGCTTGGCCGCTCTGTTCATTTTAGTACCAAAACCTGGATGATGACGCCAAATTTCATTCCTGTAGGAAATAATACATATCACTACATAGTATAAAACAAAGTCGCTTTCTCTGTCCCTATGTATTCTTAAAATTTTAAAACTACGCAACGGATTTTGATGCGGCTATTTTAATAGAGTAATTCAAGAGGAAGGTTTTAGTATATACTTTATTAGGTTTTAGACAAAGCGGGCGAAGTCGCGGGCGAAAAGCTAGTATTATATAAAATAAAGTCATTTTAGTTACACTATTTCTAACAGAAGAACGGCTGAACTGATTTGGCTGAAAATTATTCGGAAGGTAGCTTAGAACCAGGAAAAGTACTTAAGATAGTCTTTTGCGATAAAATTTTGAAAAATTACAACCTGAGCGGAGCCGGGGCGAACAGCTAGTACTATGTATAATAATATCGAATATGACGTAATCTAATACGGCTTTGATTAACTGCCGATTGTTCGTAGTTCTCTGAAGAATGTCTCAATAATATTAAATTCCACCTAACAAATATATGACTTCTAATTTCATGATCCAATATGATCATGAAATTAGAAGTGATCGGATAACTAATATGAAGGCAGGTGGTATTCTATCTGTTTACATATTTATTTAAAGAACTGATAACATTTATAAATATAAATTTATAGTATCAATGTTTAATTATTAGTATTAATAAGTAATAGCACAGATAATATAATTCTATGTAGTAAAAAAAACATTTTATTTACCTACCTACATAATATTTTATAAGCTCTACGAAATTAGTAAAAACAAACAAACATACAACCCTAATAATAGAATTAAGCCTTATTTCTATATCTTCAAAAACAATGATTTTTCTATTAAATCTAAGTAAATGTTAGCTTATTAAAAATTTATAATAATTTTATAAAATTACGAAACCCTTGTAAGAATCTAAACGAAAGTTGACCGGTTTTTTTTACTCTATTTTTAGATGTTTGCAAACCTTGGATTTTTCAATTAAATTCTAGTTCCCTTGGCTAACTTTTAATTGCTCTACTATTTGCTTACCTGCCTGAGATGTTTTTAATTTTTATAACTTCCTTTAAATAGCTTGAATACTACCTTACCCACCTTAAGTAGACTCCTATGGAAATGTATTGCTGGTCTTTTATTGTGAAAAATACAATTAAAAAATGTTTACTTTAACTATTGATTCTCTGTTTTATTGAAATGTCTTGTTGATACATTTGTCATACTCGTATAGGAGGTAGCAACGTTGACAAGAGAGAATTTTAGTATAGTTGGTTCTTTGATATGCTGTTCCTCTTGCTATTTCGGTTATAGTCCGGGCTGTCTGGCTGGCCGCAGTGGTTGCGTTTATTAGTGCGCATCTTATCTGCACAGGAAAATATCCTTAATTTAAAGTCATTTTTTAACGCGTAATTTTTAATCTTTTGCCTTTAGATAGATCCATTAGACATACATTTTTTATTGCAAGACGTTTTTTTCGTTTTTAAATAGGTGCCAGACGCAATTTTTATTTCAAAATAATTAAAATATCATCGAAATAAGTGAAATTCCATCAACATGAGTCCCCGTGAAGGATAAGTAATCACTGTGTTACTTATACTATATATAATATTCATTTTACTATTTACAATTTTTTTGCAACAATCTACCATGGTGCCTCCTTTTCCCAACGAACCTCAAATAGGACGTTAAATGTAAACTTGATAAAAACCAAATACATATCATCAAATTCATATTAATACCCAAAAGTGTAATAAATATGAAAGCATCTATTAAAAATATTAGTTTACTAATTATTTAATATAAGTATTAAAAAAGGATAATATAATATAAGTAAAAAAGTTATTAGTTACTTATCTTTTAAGCGGACTCATGTTGATGTAATTTCACTTATTTCGATGACATTTTAATTATTTTAAATAAAAAATTGCGTATGGCACCCATTTAACAACGAATAAAACGTCTTGCAATAAAAAAATTATGTCTGATGGATCTATCTAAAGGCAAAAGATTAAAAATTACGCGTTAAAAAATGACTAAAGTTAAGTTTATCTTCCTGTGCAGATAAGATGCGCACTAATAAACGCAACCACTACCGCCAGCCAGACAGCCCGGACTCTAACCGAAATAGCAAAAGAAACAGCATATCAAAAATCCAACTATACTAAAATGACTTTTTTTAAAACGTTGGTAGCTCCCGTACCATACATTTATGGTACTTATACAAAAGACTAGATCATGTTATAAACTAAATTTTAAAGAAGGCTTTAAGTAGTTATTACAATGATCTTTGCATTATTCCATGGAACATAAAGACCATTAAAAACTACGCTTTTTCATGAAAATTTAGATCGTTTTACTAATATTTGGGTAATTAATTAAATCCTTAAATAATAGGGCATATAATAGTTCCTATACCTCATCCAAGGGTCTTTCAAACCCTTCTTGGCTAATTCCTTTTCAAGCAGCTCCAATTGTGGTATGCCCTTAATGCTTTGAAATTCACAATGGCTTGGGATAACATATGGCTCAGAGCCTTTAGGTCCCATTTTCACTACAGTCTTTATTATTTAGAAATAATTATTACTTGCTAGGTGTAACTCGGAAGTCTTTGATGACATTGTCAATAAATTAAAATTTTGTTCTCTTTTGTGTATTTTGAAAAGGTTTTATTGTAGGAATACGTTTTTACTTAGGTACTTGCAAAAAATCCTTCTTTATTTAATACTAGCGGTCCACCCCGGCTTCGCCCGTGGTACATATTTACGTTTTCTCTACATAAGAACCATCCTCGTACTTCAAGGAATATAATAAAAAAAGAATTATCGAAATCGGTTCAGCCGTTCACACGTGATGCCGTGACAACGCGAAACGGGTTTTATTTTTATATATATAGACTAGCGGTCCACCCTGGCTTCGCCTGTGGTACTTGTTTACGTTTTCTCTACATAAGAACCATCGTAGTGCTTCAAGGAATATTAAAAAAAATATTATCGAAATCGGTTCAGCTGTTCTCGAGTTATGCGCTTACCAACACATTTTGCGATTCATTTTTATATAATAAGATACCAACAATTTATTTTAATTGGATTTAATGCAATGATATCATCTCAGAAAAATATATCTCGATACATTATTCATGAAATATCTTCTTTCGTTCCATTTCTACACATGAGCTGAGAAACATGTCCTTAGCATATTGATTGGCTTATACTTACTTATCTACTATTATAATATTATGAATAGTGAATACGATCGTTATTCTGACGGTCTGTCTGTCTTTCGCTTCTTCACACCTATACCACTGCACCGAATTGAATAAAATTTGGGTGCAAATATAGAAAAAGGACTTAGGATAAGGACGAAGTCGCGGACCGAAAGTTAGTAGTTAATACAACAAAAATGAAAAACTAAACATATTATTGTCAAAAACCTAAAAAAAAACAAACTACAATTAAACAAACAACAGAAACGAATCAATATAGTGGGACATAATATCGTAAGGATAACCTTATCCTTAAGAAAATTAAAGACTGATTGAAATCGACTGACCGGTTGGCTTGGTTGTTAGTGGCCCTGCCTTCCAAGCCAGAGGTCGTGGGTTCGATTCCCACCCGGGGCAAATATTTGTGTGATGAACATAGATGTTTGCTCTGTGTCTGGGTGTTAATTATCTATATAAGTATGTATTTAAAATTATATATGTATGTTTATCAGCCATCTGGTTTCCATAACACAAGCGAAAGCTTAGCATGGGATCAGATAGTGCCGTGTGTGAAAATGGTCCCGATATATTTATTTATTTATTTATTATTAAATAGATGTAAAATACAGTTTCAGTTGACCACCATCATACAGCTTTCTAACATGTTGATGAAAACAGCTCATTTATCCTAAAGCATACCAAAATCTACCAAATGACCGAATAATTCGTGTAATTTATTCCGTTGAAATCATGCTGAAACTAGACCTTTAACCTAACAAAACACATTATTAGCTAAACGTAATCCTCTCGATGTTACCTTTCAATCTATAAAGGATAACATAATAATAAATACAATTTCCTTCACCCTGATTTGATACATTAAATCGGATGTTTTCTGTATGATCCATTGAAATGTTACATTTTTTAGCCCTAACCTTGCGTTTTTTAGAGGACGCAATTTTGTTTTTTTGATGTGTAGGGGGGGTCAGTGTGAAGCTAAAACCAAGTTTGTGGGGTCGCCACCCTTGTCCCACGGCCGCCATCTTGAAAATAGCGGTTGAAATGGTTTTTACGATATATCTCTTAAACTATTTAACTGATAAAAAAATATCGTTAACATTATTTGTTGCAAATTAAATTCTCTACAACTTTGGTGTAGTAACTTTTAGTCGTAGAACTATAAATAAAAAAGTTATAAGCGAAAATGTTCAGAAATTAGAGCCATTTATATTTTTCAATAAAACTTTTTTTTATCATTTTACGAAGAAATGATATCAGACCATTTTTGTAGATTGTTTTTCGAGGAACAACTTTTATGTACAACATTTTTTCATAACGTCAATAACTAAGGTTTTACAGCACTCTGAAGTGAGTACTATTTTTCAGTACTCTTAACTATACATATATTGGCTATTGGCTCTTTTCTCATACTCCAGAACAATAGAAGCACACTGCAGAACATTTCAGACCTGCTTTTCGACGTAAAAAAAAGTCGCGCTTCCAGACTCTACCTCCTGGGTGGTGGGGAAAAGATTCAATAATTAATTATTAGTGATATTGCAAAATTAATTATTAAAAATATTATAATAACAAAAAAAACCATTACTGATGACAAATTATTATTAGTACACACATAATATAAGTATACTGTATAGTTCAGAGTACTGAAAATTAGTACTCACTTCGGAGCGCTGTAAGACCTTAGCTATTTAATTAATGAAAAAATGTTGTATATAAAAGTTGTTCCTCGAAAAACAATCTACAAAAATGGTCAAATATCATTTCTACGTAAAATTATAAAAAAAAGTTTTATTGAGAAATATAAATATCTCTAATTTCTGAACATTTTCGCTTATAACTTTTTTATTTATAGTTCTACGACAAAAAGTTGCAGGATCAAAGTTGTAGAGTATTTAATTTGCAACAAATAATGTAAACAAATTTTTTTTATCAAATAAATAGTTTAAGAGATATATCGTAAAAACCATATCAACCGCTATTTTCAAGATGGCGGCCGTGGGACAAGGGTGGCGACCCCACAAACTTGGTGATAGCTTCACACTGACCTCCCCTACACATCAAAAAAATAAAATTGCGTCCTCTAAAAAATGCAACCCCAAATGTAACTTTTCAATGGACCAGTAAGTTTTTCGTCTAAATGTCTAGTATAGATATTCCAGAATTCCTTTTGTGATTGCTGATTGAAATTTATTACCTAAGTTATAAATCTATACTAATATTATAAATGTGAAGAGTTTGTTTGTTTGAACGTGCTAATCTCAGTAACTACAGGTCCAATTTGAAAAATTATTTCTGTGTTTGATAGCCCATTTATCGAGGAAGGCTATAGGTTATATACCATCACGTTAGGACCTACAGGAGCGGAGCAATGCGGGTAAAACCGCTGGGCACAACTAGTTCAATATAATAGGCAAATTGGATGAAATACTTCAGTACTAAGTTTCTTAATAATAACTTTCTTTTAAGTATTTCACGCAATTCTTGTTAACGAGTTGTTTTGTTTTGAAAACAAGTCTTTGTGATTGTTTAAATTTCTACTACAAAGCCTTCAGCTTTCTATTATTATTATTGCATTGTTTAGTATTGAATTCTACTCCTTTTTACGAATACTTTAACGAAATGCTTCAACTTATACTTATGCAATAGGTCGTTCGCAAAGAAGGTACTTCAAGGGATAGTACTGAAATTATTTGACAACATAGTATAAAACAAAGCCGCTTCCCGCCGTCTATGTGTATGTATTCTTAGATCTATAATATCAACAGATTTTGATAGGGTTAGGTAGTAGGGGTAGGGAGTGATTCAAGAGGATTTAGTATATAATTTAGATAAAGCAAGCAAAGTCGCGGGCGGAGAGCTATTTTATGACACTTTAAATTGTTATTGCACCAGGCTAACAAAATAATTTAGTAAATTCTAAAAGCTATGTAAAGTGCTTAAGAGTTAAGCTGAAAATACAGTCTAGCCTTTGTTTTAAGCTTTATTTAGTATATTATGGTGAAACTTACCGCATGGTGTACTATGCGTTTATATAAAGAGGTAATTATAGTACATTAACATTGTGCAATCAATGTTTTATATTATTTTCACATGAATTTACATATACAATGGTTATAAAAAAATGGATTTTAGAACATAATAAACGAATATTTAGAAGAGAAAAATAAAATTGTAAAGATACTGTTTGAAATTATTTTAAAATTGAAGAAATGTTTTAAATGTGTATACAGTTGACTTAATATATATGTATTTAAGTTTCTTATTGCACTTATGTGAAAATTAATATCTACGTCTACGTATTGAGTATCGAAATTATAATTGTAGATTGCATTTATATCTAGTAGTTATTAATAATATAATACAGTTAAATACGTAGCCAGACATATCGTATTTAATACTGAAATATGAACCTTATTTACAAAGAGAATAGAATATGATGTTTCTAATAATGTTTACACGAAATAATATCGTATTTAGTTTACATTTAATAAGTTGTATGCATTGTGTAAAGATATTGCTGGATCAGTTTTTAAACAAACTATACTAATATTATAAATGTAAACGATTGCTGGTCTGTTTTTAGCTTTCAAGGCGAAATCAACGCACATATTTGAATGAAAATAGCATACAAAATAGGAAAAGAGGCTAATTTCCTTTTTCAAAAATTAACCCCTTAAGCATAAATGAATGCATGTTTGGTACTCTTTCACACATGAACATTCAAAAGCTGATCTTATTTTTATTAAGAACAGAACTGAATTTTAGAAAAGGTGTAGCAAATTTATAATCTCGAAATAAGTATCTATGCCATTATGTACAGAAAGCAGTAGTAGCAGTAGTGAAACTAATTTATTTCGTGTCAAAAAATGAAATCTCAATTCCATAATCTGATATAATTTAATAATATCGTACCCATGTGGAAGCGAAACGACATTTAACTCGATCAAAGGGCGCAACGGAAATACATATTATAAAATAAATTGATAATCGAGCCTTTGCCGGCTAACTATGTTTCGCGAAGCAGAAGAAATCGTGCCTAGCTAAATATTATATTACTAGCTTTCCGCCCGTGACTTCGCTCGCTTAGTCTAAACCTAAATAAATTATATAATAAAACCCGCCTCTTTAATCTCTCTAGCTATTGAAAAAATTGAAAGAGTAACATAGACATACATCCATCCTCATAAACTTTCGCATTTATAATATTAGTAGGATAGGATAGGATATGAACCTTATAAGTAAAATTAAACTTACCAAAGTAGATCGATCAGTACTGGGAATAAAAGGGTATGACATAAAAAGCATCCATATAGAGACAGGTGCACTAGCGTAGAAAAACATTACTTCACTCTTTAAATCGAGCGGCAAATTAACAGAGTGTGCGAAATAATCATTTTATTTAGGGCTGTCACTCAATTAAATTATTAATATATTTAATGCTTTAATAAAATATTGCTATTATTGTTGTATCACGCAAGTTAGTCATGAAAACAGTAACAATTATTCCACAAATAATTTGCTTCAAAACATTATAAAGATTCAAACTCTCACCACCATAAAGCTATTCTTAACTTTATAAACTAATCTAGTTTAAAGTCGTTTTAAAGTATACATTTGAAATAACTTGCTAAAATGAAAATTTAAGTACAATTACTTTGCCAAGACAATGAAATGCAAACTTTGCTGGTCGAAGTTTTGTGGTTAAATTATAGTTCTCAAATTTGGAATCTTTTAGTGGCAGCCCTACTGTAGGAGGATCTTTTGTTCGTTAAATTACAACGCTTCAAAATAAACTACTATTTTTACGTTGCACGTAAAAACAAGGAGTTTATTTAAAATGTTTTTATTGTTATAATGTTATTTTACGTGGAAAAAGAAAAAAATACCTGAAAAACATCGCCGTACACACATTATTTGGGAAAACTTTATAAAAAACTACCTTATTTTATTATTGACGACTTACGTTTATATTATCTTACTAGCTGTGCCGGGCGGTTTCACCCGCGTGGCTCCGCTCCTGTTGGTCTTAACGTGATAATATAATATAGCCTATATTACTCGTGGATAATGTAGCTTTCGAATGGTGAAAGAATTTTTAAAATCGGTCCAGTAGTTTATGAGCCTATTCATTACAATCAAACAAACAAAGTTTTCCTCTTTATAATATTAGTGTAGATTATGGAGCAAATTAATTATTTTACTTACCTTTGTAGCTATACTCCAAATGGCCATAGAAGCATGCTGAAAATCTGCTATTAAAATTCGTGGAACCAATAATATCTACATAATTTATATATACCTTATAACAAATAATAACTTTCAAATGAATCCCAAGCTCATCAAAATAAGTTCAGCAGTTTCAAGTTTTTAAAAATGCAATAGATATTTTTAAAATAAAAATAAAAGACAGGATGCAATGAAATGTTTTATTTCCTTGTTATTGTTATCACTTTATTACAATGTAAGATTAATATAGGCATAAAGAAATTCCTTCCATGGAATATATTGTTGAAATTTTATATTACAATTTACAGTTAATTTTTACAAACATACACTTAAACTTATAAATCTTCGGTTGTAAAAATAGGTACAAAATATACAACTACTATTTTACAAAACCTAATTGAAATGAGTCTGGATTTGTAGATGTATGAAGGAAATGAAATATTACCTATACCTATTGTACAATATTTTAATAATCATTTACAATATTTTGTTGTTGTGCATAATTATTACAGAAGTAATGCAGTAAAAAAACGCCTTTACAATTCTCAATTAAGAAAAAAACAAGCTTAATAACAATAATCTATTTGAAGTCAAGATCTTAGCAATAAACACAAAGATGTATTTTATATTTTAATATTATTATGTACGTAAAAAATTACCCTTATACGAAAAGTGGGTATGAACCATTACATGAACACATAACAATTTTCTCTTTGGCAAAACACATAAGATAAATCTCCTATGTATAAGAACAATGATAGCTTTCAAAATTAAATAATATGTGTGTCTTATGTACTGAGGTTATGGATACAGTGAATATCTTCTGAATTTACCTAATGATAAATGAAGACATAAAAAGCCTCTGCCTTCATTGTCCCTCTTATATTCTGATGGCTTGAAAAAAATCAACCATTGAAACAGACATACAAAGCATCTGTCCCAAACGGACAGAAAACAACAACTATTTCCAACTTTTACAAACAAATATCACATACATTTAATAAGAATTTGCTCAAGCAATCCTGGCTAGTGAAATTCGCAAATAATGCTTGACAAACTTTATCTGCACAGATTGTTTGTGCAGTTAAGTTTGTCCAACTAACATAGCGTGGAGTTAGAACTTTGAATGTCCAACGCTGTGACTTCTAGCGTAATGAAAGCGTTTGCTGGTTTTTCACTTGAATATTAGAACTTCTGTATGTTATGTTCTCCTGGTACCTAGATGTATGATAGTACGATGACCTTTCGTTATTTGTAAACTATAGGAAATATCGAGTTCGCGTTACAAGCTTCTGAACTTTATGCTTTCCTGGTAGTAGTTCGTATTTAAATTTTGTTTTACTTATTGGACCAAAGATTTTCAGGGTCATTAATTAACTGCTCTAGGAGAGAATAACAGTTCCCGGAAAATGTATAATTGGGAATATCTTCTTGAATTATTTTATTATTTCTCACAAAGAATAGATTTACATTTCACCAAATAGTAGTAAAACACAATTTAAAATTGCATTTGAAAACCAGTCAAGAAGCTTGGATTTTCACAAAATGTATTAAAATAACCATATTTAAAAAGCAAATAATGAATTAATATTAAAACAAAAAAGAATATTGCCTATATTGCAGTAGGTATTAAATAAATAAAAATTAAAAAAGTGACTTTGAACATCGTTTACACAGTCTGTTTATAATAACAGTAAAAACTTTAAGTTAGACATACACAAACTATCATACAAACCTTACATTAAGATATTATATTATACACTTATAATATTGTTTTGTAAACAAATTTACGTTTATTTTACAATTTTAATTAAAAGATTTTAACAAGTTGTAGAGTGATTTTAATACATAATATTATGTAAATTAACATTTTTTAAAGTTGAAGATATTCAAAAAATCTTTTACAACCCATTTATGTTTAAATTTAGACATTGTATATTATGAGAAATAAACACAAATTGCATTGTTATAAATTAATAGATAGGTACATCATAAGTATAGTGCATTAAGGGAATTATGAATTTATTTTAATTCTGAAAAGTTTGATATCCATTTCATGTTATATTAGTTCTTATATTACACCCTAGATTATTGAATCTATATCATTGGCAAACAATACTATTTTCATAGAGGCGAAAAAGGTATTATTAAATACACGGAAAATCATAATAATATGCTTTTACTGTGTAACCCATAAATATAATAACATTCTTTGACTAACAAGAATCAGTTTGAATTGTATAGAAAACCAATATTTTAGGAAGTATCCTGCCATTCATAACTACCTCAATGCATTACAATATAAACAACAACAAAATTAAAAATTAAAAACACAAAGATATTATTCAATTGAAACGTAATTTCCTCAGTTGGAACGTAAAAGGAACGTAGGAGCTGTAGAATTTAATATAAATTTATTATATTATTGCATTTCGAGTTTTCTAAAGCGGTATTATTTATGATTTCCGTCATATTATTATGTTCATGTAACTGACATTTTTGTTTTTGTGTGTGTATTTTAAAGATTGAAATAATGAGATCAGATGAAGCCAACAAATAAGGTTTAACTAATGAGGCTTTGAAATAAAGTACACATTAATTGCAGTAATTATGTAAATATATTTAATTAATTAAAATTAGATCTATTATCCGAATATGATGCTTCATAATAATGAGCACGAAACCGATTTATACAACACAGACGAAAAATGAATATTTAAAAATATATTAAAATTATCTATGCAAGTGCTTCAAAGAGAGTATAAATATTAGTCCTCTCACCTCACCTCTCATGAAAATCAAGAAAGGTGATTCTCTAATATTAATTAAAATAATATTATTATAACATTGATAGTAAATATCAGACACAGTAATAGCAACTTCTTCAATAAGGATGATAATATTATTATAAAAATAACACAATTAATAAGTAGCTGTGCCCCGCGGCTTTACCCGCATTGGTCTGCTTCTATCGATCTGCTATACAGCCTATCGCCTTCCTCAATAAATATGCTATTTAAAAACATAAATCATTTTTCAAATCGGACCAGCGCGTTCAAACAAACGAACAAACTCTTCACCTTAGCCTTGAATATTAGCATAGATTTTAAGCACTCATTAGTAAAACCTCATTCTTGTAAATGTAACTCAAATAAACACGTCAGCCATCTTGTTCCAAATGTTATTCGTAAAGTTAGCGCTTAGAGTTAGCGTATCTTTATTTAATGTTTTCTTTAAACTTAACCGACAAAGACGCAAACTTACATCTAAGTTAAGATATAGGATCGAAGCTCTTTGTGGTAAGTTTTAAAACCTGAATGGATTGTGTAAAACATGCTTTATATTTTATTTAGCCGTGTGTGTATTCGGTGCTTTACTTCTCTATTTCGAAGTAGAAGTTGTTTTAAAATTAAGCATGTAAGGGATTTCAAATTGTTTTTATTTTGACTATTACATTTTTATATAGCAATACATGTACCTACTGCGCTTTTCAGTTATGATAAAAACAATTTACTTCAAGGCGGAATCACGGATGGCGCAGAGACAGACTCGGGTTCGATTCCGCCTCCTGATCAATGTTTTTTCTATTCTTTAAAAATTCCTCATCCTTTTAGTAATCGAAATAATCATAATTTACTTGTATTCAGAAATACTCATAGTTATTTGATACAATACCTTCAATTTAAACATTCCTTCATTCGAAAATATTTCAATACTTGATTCTTATTTAAAAGTTCCTTATTACAAGCATACTACAAGTTTTTAACTCGTAAGCAGATGCTTGAAGAATTTATTCACTTATGTAAACAGAAAGCGGAAATGAAAAACTTTTTCAACTTGCAACTCGATATGTAAATAATATTTTTGTATTGAAATCATATTTATTTTGCATGTAAATATTATTAATTATTATCTTTATAAAGAGTTAAGCATTTTTCTGTTAAAAATAATAATATAATCGCTCAAAAGTTACTTTAATCGATATATTAATAAAATAGCACTTCAAAATTACCTATTGTGTATATTTTTAAAGATCTATTATTATCCATAATCATATTATGATTTTGCAAACTGTTTTACCATAACTGAAAAGATCTTAAACACCAAAAAAAATCCATGAAAAATACGCTCATAAAACCCATTTTAAACCCAAACAAATTAGTTCTCAACCTAACCCACCAAGAGCTCCAATCAATACAATCTATCTACGACTATTTATACACAGCGCGTACATTACGCGCTTAACAAACGTCAGCTGATATATACAAAGAACATAACAAGCGATGGACGTAACATCGACGCGTTGCCGCGCTGCATCGCTAGAGGATTCTCGCCTGTAAGGATTTGAATAATAAATAAATAAATAATATGAATAAATAAATATTTCAGGACAATTTTCACACACGGCACGATCTGATCCCATACTAAGCTTTCGCTTGTGTTATGGAAACCAGATGGCTGATAAACATACATAATATATAATTTTAAATAAATACTTATATAGATAATTAACACCCAGACACAGAGCAAACATATATGTTCAGTAATAATGGTACCAAAATCGGTTTAGTTTGCATAGAAGCGCTTTTAGGTACGTATTTGCTTAGATTATTGCGATATGAGATGGAATATATTTGAGGGATTATCCGTTTACTTGGTATGTTGTGATATTCCGGAGGTACATGTGAAATGCTTAGTATTAATTTTGAATTAAACTATTTGGTTATAGCAATACTTCAAGCTGATATTAAATGTTTGATATAATAAAAACTCTATTACACTATAAAATGACGACAAAAATATATAAAATAAATTATATAAGACAGCTGATAGATAAATCATAGCAGAACTAGATTAAAGCTTTAATTAGTATAATCTGTATCAGAAATTTAACTGTTGATAATATTATAAAGATCAAATAAGGATTCATCTCATAGCTAACAAAACCAGATAAAAACTGTTATTTCCAAAAAATCTCAATTGAAATACGAGTCTCATAATTAAAAATTTGTATTAGAAACAAATTAAATAATAAAAACACCATAATTACCTCTCAACACATGAACAGAAACAGCTGACGCGGCAACGTCAGCGAGTGAACATGTATAGTTCCCAGAATCGTTTCTATTAGCGTTAGCTATATACAGTCTGGAGAGAGCTCCGTTCGCCGTGGCTTCCGTCTTCACACTGAAAGGAAAGGCGCGTTACAAGTCTATAAGTACCCGCAAATGTACAACTACCCACAGTAAAGGGTTATTTTTTCTTTTGTTATTGTTGATAGGGAAGCGCTTGACCACAATCTCGCCTGATGGTAAGCTGAAGTAGTTAATGCAGGTAGTTGCAGATTTCTGTCAAAGCAAGGTATAGACTACAGTAATTCAAATACTAACTAGTATAAGAAATTTCTCGCTTAGGAAACTAGTATTATAGAAGCTGTACAGAAAGAAAATAATGATGCAGTAAAATAAGGATCCCTTTTGTTTTTTAAACATTGGCTAATAATCATTCACAATCATTTCACAAAAAATATAAAAAGAACGTGCTATTTGTTCAATAAGAAACTGATTAATAACTTGCTTTGTATTATTTATTGATGACTTCAACTTCTTTTATTAGAAAAAGACTTAACATTCCATATGAACTACTAATTTAACAGATGTTTTTAGGTATCACATTTTTTTTAAGTTTATACGAAAGTATCATATAACAGTGTAATGTATAAATGTAAACTTCAAACTTAAACCAAACTCAACACACTTACTCGTGAACACATGCTAAATCTTCATCTATGTCGGCTTAATCTCCCCAATTACCCAAACAAGGGCACTTAACACCCCGTAAATTTAATCTGGATCATTAGCAGAAGGGTTAATTCCATTGGGTACTTTTCATATTTATTCAATAAACAGGTTTTAGACTATATTTTTGGGCGTATACGGTCGTTTCAGCTGACGCGAATACGCGCCCGCACCGTCTACATTAAACGATTCAAAATACATATATTGTAGATACAGATATGTAACATCGACGATTTAGTAAGAACACAACGACTATTATTAGAATATAATTATAAAAAAAATATTGTATTATTATTATATAGACTATAAGAATATAGACTATGTATATGTACATACCATAAAATTGGCTACATCAGCCACTTGCGAGCACACGACAGGGCAATGTTGACCCACCGTATTGACGATGCATAGCAGCCGCTGTAGCCGAAATCGGCATGGAGCGATTATTATTATAGTTAATATAACATGGCAAAGCGTCCGCGTCGCCACGGCATGCGTCTCCAAGCTAGAAATCGGTTTTACGTGCGCTTATATGTTTAAAAAAAACTGAAACATTGCTCATTCGCCGTCGAATGAGGAGTTGCGCGTGTGACAAAATACCCTTTGAAAAATACCCTGTATACGTGCCTAAATGCGCTTCCAAAAACGCTCTTAAACGCGCGTATAAAACGCTAGTCTGTAAACGCTCTAACAGTCTGTGAGGGTTTTATTTACTTAGGCGTAGTCTCTAGACGATTGTAAAACATATGAAATAATGGGACGATTATTGTTATTTATTATTGGGTTTCTATTTAAATGGATATGAAAAAGTTGATTGTAAATTTTATCGTTTATGAATTTGAATACATACAAATTAAATTTTTATAGTGTAGTTTTATTAGCATTATGATATTACGCAGGTACCTATCTTATGGTGGTAAGTAAAAGTAATGAATACTCCGTTCATAGAAGTACGTTGTAATTTATCCAAAGTTTGCTATGTAAAAAGTCTTCTACTACACTTTAAATATAAACAATGAAACTCCACATACATTTAATTATCCACCCATGTTGATATTATTTGTGTCTCTCATCCCGCTTTTCCGTAAAAACTGAACAAAATATTTTCCACACTATAAAGTCGAATTGCTTTGCATGTTAATTCCTTGGATATTAGAATGAATATTTTAATGCAAATACGCGGTATGCATATTATTTTGGAGTAGTTTAATATTTAGTGAATTATTTATAAAAGCAATTGGAATTTGAAATGCATAAGAACGATATATAACAAAATCCTAATTAATATTATAAATACGAAAGCATCTCTATCTGTCGTCTCTCCAACACACTTGAACCGATTTGAATGAAATTTGGTATGGAGACGGTTTGGTACTTAAGGAAGGACTTACGATAGATAATCCGGAAATCCTACGGGAACGAGAACTATGCGGATTTTCCTATTTAACTACACGGGCTAAGTCACAGGCGGAAAGCTAGTACCTACCTACGGATGTATCAGGAAAATTCCAGAATATTAAAAGAAGATCTTATTACATCTAACTTAAACTTTATATACAAGCAATTTCTTTAAAAAACGAATAAATCCCGAAATAACGAAGTTTTAAGTTAGAGAGAAACAGACAGAGCAGAAACACGCGCACGCCGCACGGCTTATACCTACAACTGTAGCAAAATTAGCTTTCCGCCCGCGGCTTGCCTGCGTTTTCAAAGAAAAACCCGCATAGTTCCCGTTCCCGTGGGATTTCCGGGATAAAACCTATCGTATGTGTTAATCAAAGTTAACCTCTATACGTGTGCTAAATTTCATGTTAATCGGTTACATAGTATTTGCGTGAAATAGTAACAAAAATACACACACACATCCATCCTCACAAACTTTCACATTTATAATATTAAGTAAGAAGTCGTTAGGTACATCTTAATTTTTTCCGTCTAGTTTCCCTTTCGCAGCGCGTGATAAGGAACGTACCAATATAAACATCATCACTTTAATATACCTTTTAATTATATCGCAAAATACTCCCAAACTGGTGTTAAAAACATAATTGTCCCAAAGGGTTTTCACGGAAAATGATCCAGATTTTAATTTACGAGGTATTAACAACCCCTGTTTGTTATAATTGCCAAGATAAATGGGGGTGCGTCCTAATTAACTTTAAGATGCAAATAAACATTAATTCGGACCTTAATTAAAGATGTCGGAATATTGTTTTTTCCTTTCCAATTAGCTTCTATCCGTTATTTATTGTGTCTGTTTACGTTTATTATTAGTCTTGAAGACAGTGTATCTATTTAACCTCCTGAGACCCAGGACTTTTTTTTCTTTCTTTTTTAATAAAAATTAGCTGTATCTGTTCTAATGCAATTATAGATATTCAAAAAAATGGAAAAAAAAATCTTTCGTGGAAAACTTGGATTTTCTTTATGTCATATATATATTACAGGGGGTCCCAGTTCCAAGTGTAATAAGTTTATGAAAATGAAGAAAAACTATATGTTTTTTTAGTTATTATATATTTTTAAACTTGAATCTAAATATTTATTATTCTATCCATTGTTCTGTGTCTATTTTTTGTACCTTGGTTCAAAGATAGGTATTTTTAAGGGTGAGAAACGACCAGTTCAAGTAATTTGCACCGGCGCGGCGGTGTATTTATATTGTCACGTCCACCCCTAGGTCTTATTTCTAATCCATCCTCTCGGTCAGCCTCCTCTAATGCTTGGTCCACGTCATATGCGTCCCCGAGATGGTCTGCCAACAACTGAAGATGACATACATAGTGACGATTCTGTTCTGACATGACTCATACTCATTGGACGAATGGAAGAAGAATCATTTTCTGGTATTTGGGCGGCTTCATCGGTATCATTTGGGGGATTATCTTCATCTCAAACATTTATTTATTCAATTAGACTTCTTCTAAAAGCACTTTTGAATCGTCATAACAGTATTAACATTTACCACTGATTCGGAAAGCAGTATCTATGGAGAAGAACCGGCAAGAAACTCCATAGGTCCATCATATAGGTCAATATTTGACTCATCCAGGTGTTGGTAGATCTCAGTATCTTATAATCCTTGAAAATTATAATAAAATCTGTAACATAAACTAAATAATGTCATATAGGTAATACATGGGGCCCTTGTAACCAATACCAATTTGGCAAGAATTGAGACCAAATGTCTTACCAGTATGACATAAAAGAAAACATTCATATTTTTCACAAGTTTTAGATTTATCTTACAAAATAACTATTGCGGTTGCAGAAATAATATCTATTATAATTAGATATACAAAGATATACTGCAATATACTAATGGTTCCACTAGAAATGTAAGATTACTGACCACGTGTTTGCCGTCGCACAGCCACCGTCAACTTCGAAATGAGAATACTTCAAATCACTGTCACTTATAAAACCAAAAATCGTTTAGTATAGCGGATGATATACCACTACATCGATTTGAGATATTATTCCCGCATGTACGCAAAAGATGGCGTTGAAATATTTTTTTATTGTTTATGTAATATATATATGACCGCAGGCCCCAGGAGGTTAAATAAAAGAAACTCGTGTAAGTATTTAGTTTTTTGAAGTGAAAACTTCTTTAGCGGCGTTGAGCACTTTTTCTGTAATGGGTATAAAATCTTAAACTCGCGACAGGACACGTGACCTGATCGAAAAAGCGTAAGACGGATGGAGAGTAGACAGCTATCCCCTCTCTACTACGCGCGTTTTCACTTCTGCCGGCACTCCCGGAGTGCAACCCGTCTTTTTTTTTAACACAAGAACAGTTGATTGAATTTTAATGACTTTTTCTGATATTTTTGGATATGTTTTACTTTGGTCAAGAAATTAAATTTAAAAAATTTACATACAAAGAACAAGTGGCATATTATATTGTCTTAAAGTAATAAAAGAAAATAACAACATTAATATATTATTCTAAGCTTGATACAGACATTTCAAATTATCTAACAGCTATTATATTGTGGTCATTACCACTTCATCATTTGCAGATGTTATCGGCAAGAGATCCTTCATCTAACCCTTCTGGTGTAAATTCATATTATATATAGTTAAATTTATATATTAGTTGAGTAAAACGTGATAGTCTATATTATATTTATTATATATCGTTTACAACTTTCACGTTTAGCTTGAAATCTGACAACATTTTTTACGAATTTTCTTCACCTTATTATCTCTTAAAAATTTAAAATTTGTCCATACCTACTATCAAGGGAAGCAAAAATGCAAAGAATATTCTAGTTATTATGTACCTACCTAATTAAAAGAACCTATACTTACTTAATTTTATTCAATGTGAAAAAACCTTAGAAAAAACCCGTCAGCGCAAAAAAATATGTGAAACTTTTATTTATTTATATTCAAATTGCTATAAAAAGAAATGTATCCAATATATTATTTACTTCAAATTTTTGTTTACAAGCGAAATTTTTGTTTGTTTAAATTGTTATTTTTATGGAGAAAAGTTACACTTTATATAACAAAACAATCATTAAAAAACCTGGCACACCTGTATTCATATCATTATTTCCTTTATACAAACTTTCCTTACCTCATAACACAAAACTCTACGTCATAAGTAGCTTTTATATATAAACAGAAAACCATTATATTTTACAATCTGGTTGTAATATTTTATGTATACGATAAATATACAGAAACACCCAGACATTATTAGAGCATTTTCGTATTTTCTCAGAGAATTTCGAATGACTTAGTTTCTGGAAGCTATTTCACAAACATAGAGTCATCGTTTTAAAATGTATTCTTACAACTGAGAAACTTAGCTTTTAAAATAAATTTATGCTATTTTATTTTATTCTGTACGAAAATAGCGTTGGCGAATTTAAACATCAGTGTTTTGTTTCAGTAAATATGTTTAACGTTGAAATATATTAAAAAACTGAACAAATAATTTTAAGGATAAATGTATGAAAAAATAAATCTGAGTCAATATAATAACATTATTAAAAACCAGAAATATAAGTAGGTATGTATTTCTCATTTGGTTATTACAGTAATTAGTACCAAGCCCGGAATCATACATTGTCTATTTTTTTCTAACCCTTCAAAGCCCTTCAAAAGAAGTCTAGTTGAATAAATAAATCTTAAATTTGAATAAAAAAGAGCCTATTACAGAAAACGCCTTGCCTTGACAAATAGCTTTTCGTCCTATCACAGATAACAGAAAATGTAAACCCTAAACCCAAATCGTAAAATAGGACAGTAAAATAAATACTCTTATGGGCCCTCTTCACAATGGGCAACGTTGGCCCAA
>CAJQZM010035845.1:0-54860 GCA_907164665.1 Colias nastes | reverse complement strand
TATTTATAAAGCATTTGAATGCCATAAAACCAAAAATATAAATTCAATATAATTCATTTTAGCGCCTATTGTGAAAAAAGAAAATAAAATTAAAATGGAACGAATTTGATAATAGCATCGCAACAGTGCACATTGTACCTATTTTAATAGCTCTTAATAAATAATATACGAAATTTTTAACTCCCTACGCTCTTCGTCTTAGTGTATTTTTTTTTTTTTTATAATAAGGGTTTTATAACAACTCTCTAAGCACTATCTCAGAAACTAGAATCAAATCCTCAAAGTTTATACATATTTTTAATGGCACTCATTTTAAATTTTCATAAGTCAGCTAATAGAACCTTAACAAATCCAGAAAGTAGACGTCTTATATGGAAAACTCCAGCCACTCACACCTCTTTTGCTCAGAAATCTTTCTCTTTCTTAGGTCCTTACTTATATACTAAAATTAACAATAAATTAAATATTTTTAAAATGACTAGATGTAAACTAAAAAAGTCGCTAAAAGTATGGATGCAAGGCCTTGATTATATTCAGACGGAAGAGATTTTTAAGTTGGAAGTATAGAGACCTATCTAAATTACTCACACACACACACACACACACACACACACACACACACACACACACACCACACCCACTCACGCACACACACACACAAACACACATACACACGCATGTTTAAGAGTGATTTATTTAATTTGTATTGTATAGGGTCATTGCGCCTGTTCGCGTCCACATGCCTATTCGCGTCCATTTTGCGGATATCTTTTAGAAAATTCACGAAAATAAGTATACTTTAAGTAAAATTGTAATAAGAAAAATTTCCGATAATACCTCAATGTATAAGAGACATGCACACATATTCAAAATATGCCTGCGCACCGCCTATCCTATTAAAAAAAAATATTTAATTTTGGCTATTAAACGAGAGAGCTAAAACGCGCGGGATTTTGAGAAAAAAATAGTGCGCAGCGTCGCGTTTGACGGTAAGTATCTTATTGTTAAATGTGAATTTTTGAATATGTAACTGTTTCTTTACTTCGCTAACAAAACATGGAATAGTATGGATTATAAATCAGCTTATTTCTTTTACAATTAATAGCTAAAATAAGGTGGACGCGAATTACTACACCGAATTTGTACAACTTCCATTTTGCGTCCACGGTGGGCGCAAACTATACCTATAGTGCATAACAATAGAACATATTGCGTCCACATTATTTTTCATTACGTAGAAATGATTTTTTTGTTAAAATATGTAATTTAAAATAGATTGTAAATTTTTGACTAAGACTACAGTTGATAATTTAAATTTTCATTCAAATTAGCAAATTTTTATGCTATTTTTTCATTTTAAAATGGGTAGGTATTTTAAGAATGAGACTAGTATCTTTGAGAATGAGACTCAATAAGTCTGTGGTTAAGAAAATAATATAAACAAAAAAGAAATTTAATTCATTAGAAACTAAAAAATAGGGTAGGTACTAGGTAGGTAATCTTAATAGAACTGATTATTATTTATTTACATAACGTAACTTTGTTTTTTGTTAATTTTTAGTTCTATTAATGATAAGAAGATAAATATAAATAAGTTTTTCCAATTTCCTTACAGTGAATTATATTAATAATAATGTTGATTTTAGGGTTCCGAACCTCAAAAGGAAAAACCGGAATCCTTTTAGGATCACTTTGATATCCGTCCGTCTGTATGTTCGTCTGCCGGTCTGTCTTTCTGTCAAGACCCTTTTTCTCAGTAACGCGTGGAGGTATAAAGCTGAAATTTATATTGAATACTCAAGTCTACGTTCCCTTGAAGCAGTGAAAAAATCAAACTTATAAGCCAAAGCAATCAAAAGATACAGCCGTTTATGCTGCAAATTTTCGCAAATTTCGACTTTCGCAAGGGAATCAAAACCTACAGGGTACTTTACGTGAACACAGACACTTGAAGTTTGGTACGAAGCAACGTCTTATAGCACAAATAAGGGAAACATTGAAAAAATAATCATTTACAGTTAAAACATATAAAAAAACAGGTTAATACGGAACCCTCGGTGTGCGAGTCCCACTCGCATTTGGCCGGTTTTTATTAAATAACTATATTCGTAAATAAATAATTTATTAAAATCTAATTTTTATTTGCATTTATCTGATAAAATATCACCCAATACACTCTTAATTCCTTTTCTAAGCTGGTGGACGCGAACTGGTCCACGGGTGGACGCAAACTGGAATTTTTGGACGCGAACTGGGTAAAACGCCTAATTCTGCTATTTGTCTAGATAAATAAAAACCACATGATATTTCCAACACAATTGAAAGTAAATCTTAAAATAGACTATGTAATGAACACGTTACATAAATTTTGCGTTGAAATTTGTTCTGGAACATTTTTATTTTCTCCTTCAAACTTTCCAACTGCACTAAGTGGACGCGAACAGGCGCAATGACCCTAATTATTTTTGTATCGTATAATTATTAAAAATTTGTTTTTTTGTAAAATTTTTACGCAACTGGAAGAAACTTGTTCCCACGACACAGGGAATCCTAGTGTGGGAACAAGGGTTCTTATATTGTATGTATCATATTATTTTGGATAATAAAATTATTGAATTATTGAATTATTATTTGAAATACGATTCGTGGGACTTTGCGCGGGGGCCGGCGCGCCCCGCGCAAAGTCGCACGTTACCATGGTAACGCTTGCATAGGGACTTATGTCGGTCTCCCCATAACCAAACTTTACAAAGGTCACTCACCCCGACCTGCACTTTGAAATTAAAGGATCTAGGATATTTACAAAACGACGCTTTTACAAATCAAAGTCTATATTACTTATTAGAATAATTTTATGCAATGTAAACTTACCTTAACATGTTGGGTGTATCCCATTATCCTTAAATCCAATCCAAACTCTCAATAATTTATCTCGGAAGCTTTCCAGTTTTCACCAAATTTCTTCAATATTCATTAAAATGATAAGGTACCTATAATAGAAACGTTTTTATTTCAAATGGACACACAGTTCAAGGTAAATTTATACATACTTACACAGTAAGCATGGTTTATTATTAGGAATAAATATCTTAATAATATTTATAGCCGCGAGTAATCTCCCAAAAATCTGTAACGTTTTGTAAACAAAACAATGACACTAGTGACATCTATAAGCGCAAAATGAAATCAACACAGACTCTCCCAATCTCATATTTTATTAGATAACTTCACAGATGGCGCTATTTGTCTTTGTTATAGTGCCATCTATGTTTTTAGTTAAGAACTATTTTAAAACTGTTAGTTACAGCGTTTTGTAATAGAGGGCGCTAAACTATACAAATTGCGTTTGATGCCAACAATTATTTTTAAAACTAAACTTATTTAAATTTTTAATAATTGTTACTTATTTCATCTAAATTATACACTAACACTGAGTTATGTTATAAATGGATGTGTTTAAATTGTATTTGGTTTAAAGTTTTTACTATTTTAAAACAAAAGCAGGTTTACTCAGTATTTAATTCTAATTTTCTTCGGATAAACAGAATTGGTGAATTTACCTTCTCAGTGTTAATTCTTCATCTAAATAATTATTGTGGGCGAAAACGTCTTCAGAGCTTGTTGTTTACCACTGTTTATAAATAATATACTTAATTATTGTCACTTTGAGACTTATATATCAAATTGTAACTTATAAATCTAATCAAATGTAGCAAATTGAACATAATCGTGTGCAATTCAATTTATTTGCCGCCATTTTTGGGGTGGTCTTTTTTTTTCTTGGTGGAAGTTGCCATTATAAAAAAGATATTAATAATAATTTATGTTGGATTATGTTGAATTACCAGTGCCAATTTATTGCTAAATAAAATATCTATTTTTTTTACCTAAGTACTAACATTAAAATTAAAATATTTATATTTTTTGCTTAGTGTGCAGTGTACTGTGTAGGTAATTAACTACTAATTAATTTCGATAAAACTAGATTAAATTAAATTTACTTAATATTTTAATGGCCATATTAAAAATTGAGCTGCAATTAATTAAAAAAGTACTTTTTCTCTAACATTTGTTATGATTTGTGACCTTAAAAACTTTTTATACAGGGTTACTTGTAAAACACCCGCAACCTCGCAGGACAAGATAGCTAACTAACATCATAAGTATTTTGGCATAACGCAATAAATTATTTTTAAATGATTTTTTAAGATTTTATTGTACTCTCCTAACATTTGTACATAAGTCTATGTTCTATTCATTATTGAAAGGACGACGCGATGCCCCCTTCCCCCTCTCGTTCGCTTTTTGTTTACGTAATTTTTGGGATGCCCGTAGAGTGTATAATATTCAAACGGAAAATTAAATGAATATTTATTTTTGTATGAAAATAAAATCTAACAAATAATCAAAAGTCGTAGAACAAATGTTGTTACTCAGGTATGATGTTAGCTATCTTGTCCTGCGAGGTTGCTGGTGTTTTACAATTAGTAACCCTGTATAAAAATGTTGCTGCTAGGGCGTTAGGACCGGGGATTAGACATTCATGGGAAATTTTAATACTAAATTGTATATTTGCGTTTTAAATTAGTTTATACTAGTATGTAGGTACCTACTTTGTACAATACTTAGAAAACATAATGTGTAATATTATTACCTATATACCTACGTCAGTTTATATAATATAATTTATTCTAAGGTACATAATATAGGTAATGGAGGTAAGATATAAGTTATAACATATCTATACATCCATCTTAAAAAGGATTAAGTAGTAAATTCCGAAAGATATAATGTAATTTTCCATGATAAAATGTGTCAAGATGCTATAAATGTATCCTCCATACATTTGCCAGAAATTTCCTTGTATTCGGGTAAGCACCTCAGTAAGGTTACAAAATATTAAAAAAAAATGTATCCTCGTAACTATTATTTTTTATAGTAACTGGATAATATTTTTACTTTATAATTTATATTTACCTAAGTAAGTAATAATTATGCAATTTTATAATAGGAAGTAGGCCGAGAGATACTGACACAAAATTTTGGGTCATTTGTAACAGGATGGCGGTTCTACAGGGGTAGGCAGTATTTCTACTTCTTTTTTATGGGCTATCGGTAAATCTTAAAATTTTTGTGTTACAAATCGTTTGACTTCCGTAATTCATCCGTCGAGTTCGACTAACGCCCACGCGACTAGTCCCCCGGTACCAGCGTTCTGACCATCATTTTTCTTTTTGTCATTGCGTACTAAGACCCCTGTACCTGTAGAACCGCCATCCTGTTACAAATGACCCGAAATTTTGTGTCAGTATCTCCCGGCCTATAGGTATTTATACTATTATAAAATTGCATAATTATTACAATCTAAATTTTTCATAAAACTAATTTATAATTTTGTTACCTACGATTATGTATTATAATATGTATCTACATTTACGATTTACAAGAAAAGTCCATTAAAAACTATGTTAACTTCAAAAATTTGGTAAATAATATAAATGCTAATAACTAAACATCTTAACAAATAAATGGACTGCGCAAAAACTTATACTTATACTTTGTTTTTAATTTCCATTTTAGATTTAATTAATTATACTGAATATTTTTTGGTGTGCCGATTGGATGAGTAGTTACCATACTTTTCCGAAACTGCTGGACCGATTCTCATGCAATTTTGTGTGCATATTGTCTGAGAATCGGCCAACACCTATTTTTCATACCCCTAAGATATAAATAAGACAGAAAACCGTTCGTCGGGGCCGCTAGTAATTATTATAATAATAAATATATTATGTAGAAAATAATACAGCTAGCCTTTCCTACCGGTTTCTCTTATACAAGCTCTTGCTCAATATTGTGAGGATACCTATTTAAAAATAGATAACCTCAAATTTATGTATATTATTATTTACATATATGTAATAATAATTAACGAGTGAAACTACATTATGAGCTATAATTCTCAAGTTTGTCAATTCTCAGTTTGTTGCTATAATTATACTTGTTTTTTTTTTTGTTTACTTAAATAAAAAAAAGGAACTTAAACTTTGAATTGAGAGCAGTCCTTCTTGGGAACTTCTATGGAAGAGAAACAAATCAATTTGTATCTAATTTGAACAATAGTTATGTACATAGGTATATGTAATTGTGTAGGTGTAGGTAATATTTTCAGGCTCTCGAATTAATAGCCCAGTGCCTTCAATATACGTGATGAATGTGCGAGCCGATCTGAAAATCCACTTAGTGATCCCGACAATATTTCAATGAATTAATTATTGTAATATCGATATTTCAATTTAATTTTATTTGACGTCATATCTCCGTCCGAAAAAAAAGAATGAGCATTGAGAATAGGTACATATTTATTTTGTGATAATAAAAAGTTATTGATTAGATAGAATCATGAGTAAAACTTTTTTTTTATTAGGTAGGTATTGTCGCAACATCTTCTTATACTCACCTCAATTATGAATGTAAGATTTAATAAAAAATTCTAAGAAATTGAGTCCAACAGATATATTTGACCACAGGAAAAGCTTTTAACGGAACAAAAGTGTCATACAAACAAAGCTGAAGCTGATGACAGGATTGTTACAGGGAATGGCTATAAGCTGGACATAATAAACGAAGTAGCAAAAGGAAACTAGAAAACAATCAATAAAAAGCTATTTTATAGAGGTAAGTATATATATTTTTAAAAATACAATTTATCCATGGCACGACACATAAATCTAATACCTTCTTATACATATAAAATATCTATTAATAACTTTCCTAGTACTTTTTTGTACATTGTGGCCATCATTATAATTAATGATTCATCCGAATGTTGTAATATAACGACGCGGTCATAACTTGTAATACCTACTTAGGATTTTTTATATCAAACACGTGGCTCAACAGATATAATGAAAGAAAGAATGAATCGAAATACTTAGAGCTAAGTAATTACTAGTTACCTAGTTAATATTATAACTTGGCCAGCGTAGTGGATTATGGGCTATGGCCTGTACCCTCATAGGAAGCCCATGTCCCAGCAGTGGGAACGTATTATGATGATGATAACTATGAGGTTCAAAAAAACATTCATAACATAGATAACACTTATATACTTAAATATTTTTTTCTAAAGGTTCTACCAAAGTAGTTATATTATAATTTTTAGTATAGACTATAGCCTAATAGGGAAGTAGGTGCAAAAAATAATGTGTATGTTTTATCACTACATAGTATAAAACAAAGTCGCTTTCTCTGTCCCTATGTCCCTATGTCCCTTTGTACGCTTAAATCTTTGAAACTACGCAACGGATTTTGATGCGGTTTTTTTTAATAGATAGAGTGATTCAAGAGGAAGGTTTATATGTATAATAACATCCATTAAATAGTGGAGAAGTACTGTTATTTTTGAGGTTTCTAATGTGATGTCGTAAAAAATTACATTTTTTCCGCTTACATTGCAAACGCAGGCTGAACCCTACGAGTTTTATCAAAATAATGTACTAAGTATTATACACATTGAAAAGGTCTACAGAAAAGTCCGCGATGGTATATGTCTATCTCTTATGGATAACCCACAATAACTTTTTTTTGTCATTTACTTTTTACGACAAATAATGGCTAATTTTCGAAGCGATTTTAACCAATACAGCATTAATCCTTAACCAATTAAATACCTTGAATACATTGTTCATTTAATATAGATCTATATGGCCCTTTACACCGTATGATTTAAGTGAATATTTTCGAAGATATTACAGATTTAAAAATTGCGGGACGTAGCGTTTGCGACGGTACCGGCCGGCCGCCCGGCTATATATTAGGGATGGCGATCTGAGATCGATTAATCGAAGAATCGATTTTTCGAGCAGAAAATATCGATTTTTTAAATCGATATGAAGTACTGTGTCGATTCACTGAATCGATATATCACCCTTGAAAATCGACATTCGATTTTTTCTGTTTTGGTATAAACCATACAATTATTTGCATTTAGTTGAATGTGCCTGAATTATAAGAGTGCTGCCGGTTAAAGAGTTAACTACTCATAAACTCGCGAGATGGCTGTATGTTTAGTATCCTTTACTCGCCTCTCTTTAATAAAAAAGTTACGTTTATAGTCTTTGACTTTATGTATCTATAATCTGTGACGATTGATATTGCATTATTCATTTGTTGTTGTCGTTTATTGAATACTGTTATTGTTTTTAAAAAGTTTAGATATTGAGCATTGGGAACTATAGTTCCCAGTTATAATTCCCAATGCTTAATATTTAAACTTTTAACTCTTACCTTATTTTTTACTTTTTTGCAATCAATAAAAACATTCAGTATATAAATACTTATTTTTTTTATATAGTTGACCTTATAGTTTGATACGGTAATAAAAATAATTGTTATTTTTGAATTCCCTGATTTTATTGATAAGATATCGTTAATTGCAATATTAATCTTGTTTTTAGTAAAATTGATACAAATTTACATTGTAAATGCAAACTTGAAAAAAAGATCGATTTTTTAAGAATCGATTTTGTAGGCCTCGATTTTTTCGTGAATCGATTCATTAGACTACGATTCGAATCGATTTAAAAATCGATCTTTTTCGTAAAGAATCGCCATCCCTACTATATATTATACCCATGCGAAGCAGGAGTGTGGCAGGAGCGGGCCGCTATGTTTTTATATATGTACAACGTTCACAGTTTTTCTGTAGTGTATTTAGTATCAGCATTGCACCCGTGCGAAGCCGGGGCGGGTCGCTAGTTATTACTAATTAAGATAAATAATTAAAATCAGTGCAGTAATTTTTGAGTTTATCGCGAACAGATAGGTATTTTGTTTATATCTCTATCTATCTATCTATATCTATAATCTATATATAATATATAAAATTCTCGTGTCACAATCACAATCTTAGTTACCATGCTCCTCTCAAAGGGCTTGACCGATTGTAATGAAATTTTGTGCGCCTGTTGGGTAGATCTGAGAATCGGCCATCATCTATTTTTCATACCCAGTGATAAGAGGCCGTATCGAATTTAGAGTGATTTTGACTTGTTTCTGTAATTCTTTAGGAGCTCGTTTAAGAAAACTTAATTAGTAACAATGTGTTTTAATATCTTAAATTAAAGATTTATTCAATATCTGTGAATAAATCTTTAATGTGTCCGAGACAATTTATTGATTTTCATTGTCCAGTTTGTTTAATAGCCAATAACCTGAGGCGTGTTTCAATTTTTTCAATGCGGGACGTTCGTGTCTTTGTAGTTTTCACAGAATTTAAAAGAAGAAGTTTTCTTATAAAATATACAACAATAAAGACACCGAGACATCCTAAAAATTTTTCGAGGAATTTTAAGTATTTTTTTCAAAAATTAGAAGAAAATCTAAGTTAAAATAGCCTTACTTTGATGAAATTTTATGCGTATATGGCGTCGAATTTCTAGTACATACAACAGAGTTAAAAAATAAATAAAAAAATACACATTAAATGATAGATTTATGCTTAAAAATTTGCAATAAAAAAAATACATATTATATGTTTTATGAGAGTAATGGAATAATTTAAAGTTCTCTAGAATTTTCGATTATATACGGGAGCGCAAACATTGTTACGGCAGACCTATATAATCGAATATTCTAGAGAACTTTAAATTATTCCATTACTTTCATAAAACATAGTAGTTAGTTTTTTTAAACGAGCTCCTAAAGAATTACAGAAACAAGTCAAAATCACTCTGAAAATCGATACGGCCTCATAAGAGTAAGGCAGAACAACGTTTGCCGGGACAGCTAGTAATTTATAAGAGCTTATATATTACGTACAATATTATTACGAGGAAGTTCATCTCATGCAATGTTATAATTAGTAAATAATAAGGGTCAGGACTCAGGAAGTAATTGATAAAATGCGATTATGTACCTAATCATTGACATCACTTGAAATACCTTTATAAATTATAGTAAAACATAATAATATCATATCGCACGCTGAGAACGAAAGTGACCTAATTCAAAATTTTGCAAAAATGAGTTATACTCATAAAATGACTCAGAAGAAGGTATTCTATCATTTAATAAATCAAAAACTATCCTATGTCACCTAGAAATCGAAAAACACGTATGTTGCGTCTCTTTATAATTTGCGTATTTTAAACGTCCCTCCGCTAAAATAGTGACCGTTTTAGTATTATGTCGGCACGGTGATTACATTTCTTAGTTTTAAAGTGATTCAATCCTGATTGCGGCGTTTTTTTACCGAAAGGTAAGTAAATATTTTGTCAATGTTCTAATCTTAAAAAGACCGTTATTCGTATTAGGTCACCTTCGTACTAAAATGCAGTTTGTGAATTGTGACTTAAATCATATTAAGTCATTTTTGTATTATCAACTATTCTAAAGGTAACGGCATATTTCACGTTATGCCTGTACTTTATTAAATGCTTTCTTTGTTTAAGTGTATTATGTATAAATAGGCCGTTTTAATAATATTTTGATAAGTTAATTTTATGGCGTATTAAAGTTTATGTCGTTGTTTCAATAATAATTTGTTTAAATATTTATGTTTAGGTCATTATATGAAGAGATTAAAGATGATTTTATATTACAAATGGTTCAAGAAAATGAAAAAGAAAACGAAAAATTCATACCCAAAAAGTTATCATGAAATACAAGAGTTTCCTCGCTGAGTGATCATCATCATCTGAGGCTCTACAGCTGCTAGTGGGCCTTGGCCTGGTCCAGTATTTTCTTCCAGATCTCTCGGTCCTTTATCTGAGTTCTCCAGCTTTTCACAGCAATCGTTCGATGCCATCCAACCATTGGAGCTTCGGCCCATCTGGTTTTCCATAGAGAAGACGCAGAGGTGCCTTGTTGTCGTCCATACGTGCCTCGTGTCCGGCCCAGCGTAAACGGCCTAGTTTTATGGTCTTTATGACATTCGGCTCCTCGTACATTAATTCATAAAGCTCATGGTTATACCGCGTTCTCCAATGTCTATTTTCCAGCACAGCACCGAAAATCCGTCTAAGGATTTTTCGCTCGAACACCTGCAGGCAATCCTCATTTTTTTGCTCAGGACCCAACTTTCGGACCCGTATGTTAGTACTGGTCTTAGTAGGGTCTTTTATAGCAGTACCTTTGTGTTTCGGGATAGCAGTTTCGATCGAAAATATCTTAGAAGGCCGAAGCAGCCATAATTCGTTTACATATTTCTGCAGATATTTCGTTCTGGTTTGTTATTAATTATGCCAGGTACACAAAGTCACGTACAGCCACGAACTTGACTTGTAGACCGAGCTTTTGGGCAGTTTGGTCTATAGCAAGATATGCGTTAATAGCAGTAGAGGATCACTGCTGGTAGCGTCCTCCCGATCCAGGTCTATATCATCCGCGTATCTCAGTATTTGTATCACGAAAATAATATGGTGTGTTATGACATTGAACTCAAGTGTTTCAAAATCTGATCAGTAGTCGACCGGTTAGGGCCCCAAGCGCACTGGTAGTCGCCTAGTTTGTCTTCTGTGTATGGAGATATTCTATTGAAAAGGACATAGGCGAAGATTTTATATGCCGTGTTTAAAAGAGATATACCGTGATAATTCTGGCAATCAAATATGTCACCTTTCTTGTGCTGTACACACCGCTGTAATATACCCTATATTACAGCGATGTTCCACTCATCGGGCGTATTAGATTATATTAGAAAAACTTAACTTTAATTTTTCTTATGTCACTGTTGTGGCAACCCTGTACTTAGTCTGTGGTTCATGTACCTATGCAATGTGTAAGGCAATGTGCTTTTAGAAAGAATAAAGAAAAGTTTGTGCTAAATAATCGTTGTTGTCATTAAAACCTATAACTTAACAGGGCGTCGTTTCAGACTTCCTCTATCAGCTCATAAAATCTCTCCTTAAAGCTAGTTTCAGCATATTTAAGCAATTCCACAGAGATGTAATCAGTTCCTGGTGGCTTATGATTTTTGAGTTTCCTAATGGCCAATTTAACTTCGTCTATTTGTAGGCAGCGAGATATCTGGGATGTTAGTATAATTTTGTATGGCAGAAGATGTTTCAGCAGTTTCTGTGCTATTTAGCAGTTCTTGGAAGTACTAATTCCATCTTTTAATAATATCATTCTAACTATTTAGTAGCTCACCATCTTTACTTTTACAAGCTGAGGTTCTAGGTTTGAAATCTTTCCTACCTCTTTTAGTTTGGCTGTAAAAGTTTCTCGAGTCCTTCGTTGAGAAACTTTTAGCAATCTCTTCAAGTTAGTTGACATCAAAACATTTCTTCTTCTTTCTCTTGTGTAGTTATTTTTTTTCCTTCGTCGCGCTTTATGCTCTGACTCTCGTCTGCAAGTGTAGGTCTACTGTAACGATAGGTATGCTTCATTCTTTTCGTTAGTAACCTTTTGGCATTCGTCGTAAAACCACTTGTTTCTGCATCGTATCTCATTACCTAGATTTTCACACGCAGTTGTTAGTAGAATTTGACTTAGTACTTCCCAGGATCATACTTGCGTTTTGTTCGCTATTTATCTATCTGCTCGAGTCAAAATTTTTAGATAAACTTTCACTTTAAGAGTTGCGAAATCTAAACTAATCACTACATAGTATAAAACAAAGTAGCTTTTTCTGTCCCTATGTCCCTTTGTATGCTTAAATCTTTAAAACTACGGAACGGATTTTGAAGCGGTTTTTTTTAATACATAGAGTGATTAAATAGGAAGGTTTTAGTGTATAATTTATTAGGTTTGAGACAAATCGGGCGAAGCCGCGGGCGGTAAGCTAGTAATATTATAAAGAGGAAAGGTTTGTATGTATGTATGGTTTTCACGCATAAACTACTGGACCGATTTTGATGAAATTTGGCACAGATAATCTTTAGACCTTGAGAAAGAACATAGGCTACCTTTTATTGCGAAATATGTGCCACGGGCGAAGCCGGGGCGGACCGCTAGTTCCTAACTAAAACTGCATTTTTGTATTACTTTTTTTAATTAAATATACTAAAGTATAATTTTTTTTTATTAATAATACCAATATTAGAGTTGATTGCCCATACGTATTAAGTAAATAGTAAAAATGAGTCTTGAAACAAACAATAAATATAATTTCTTAGTTAACATTTGGTTTCATTAGACTACTTCTCATTAATATTTTAATACTAAGTTGACATAATTCAGGTTACGTCCAAATGCATGCATAGAAAAAAAATACTAAAGTGACTCATTCCCAAACTAGTCAAAGATGATTTACAAGTTTTCAGTACTAAAGTGACGCAATATCTAATGGTAATTTTTAAAAAAAGATAAAAAATATTTAAATTTAATTTAATTTATTTTTTATGGGTTGTATGGGTGGACAATATCCTCTAAAATGATATCAGACTTTAATATCTTATATAACTTTGCATGCGAACAAATTATGACATGATTTGTAAATAGTTCTGTAAATTACGAACACTTTTTTGATGATTCCCAAAAAACAAGAATTTCGTATTAGGTCACTTTCATTCTCAGCGTGCGATATTTCTCATCGATTTTAAAACAGTTTGCTATTAAAAATGATGTTAAAGTATATTATACAGTGTGTTTAACTGTTTAGGTAATCATGGCCTACTAAGTAATTTGTAAAATTACGGTGTCCACGTCAATATAATATGAAATATTAAGAAAATTATAATATTGTGTTAACTGTTACTTACAAAAACGAGAAAGAATAATATATTCACATTAATTTTGGAGAAATTAAGTTCTGAATTGGACTTAAATTACCTACGATACTATGATGTTGTCCAGATTCCTGCGATTATTGTGTTGATGGCTTCTGCACTTTTCTTTCCTCAGCGACCCGCGTAACATTTCAATTTTATTTAGTGTAGGCTAGTGTAGGTATCATCATTGGTCATCACATAAATGTTTATAGTAGGTATTTTAGTATTATTTGTGGTAATAGCATCTATTATTCAGGTCACATTAAGGCTTTTGTTGCTAATGTAAGGGTTCACGATTCGCGTCGCATTTGTCTTCTTGACAAACTAGTTCTAAATTAAAATCTATATCACCTAAAGTGATTCGTCTCATAGGCACCTAAGCGAGTGTTCTCTAAGATCATAGAAACGATTAAAGTTTCTAGGAACTGTATAAATCTGTTCCTTAACAATTTGTCATACACCATCAGTAAGGTAAGTTGCGAAGGTCACAGGCAGTTCCTTATCTATCGAAATTATATTATTTATTGCGCCAGATGCTTACTGCACCAATAGTTCTGGTGACCTTCAGTTTGTTCCTGAAGCAGGTCACGTACACCATTTTGAAGAAAAAGTTTACTAGAACAATACTTTGTTCAAGCGTTGATTAGCGTGATGTTTATTTTAAGGGCGCGGTAATCAATGATTTACGGTAGTGTATATTTAGATAGGTGTTATAATCTTTATCTATATTTAATATTATTAAGCTGAAGAGTTTGTTTGTATATTAATCTCACGAAATACTAGTCCGATTTGAAAAGTTCTTTCGGTGTTAGATAGCCCATTTATTGAGGAAGTCTATAGGCTATCATCACGCTGACGGAGCGGAGCACTGCGGGTAAACTGCGAGGCACAGCTAGTTTATAATAACCGTATTTTAAACATACGTAGATGTTATGTCGCCAAAGTTTTGGGTATTAGTTTTGGCACAATAAAGTAGATATTATTTAATAACGATATGCTGTTATATATGTTGATTATGAGATTATGCTGATAATAATTAAACAAAGCTGCGACCTGAGAAAAGTTTTTTATAACTGTTTCATAATAATTAATTTTCCTACATTCAAATCTTTATTGCTTTAGTGATGATTTCCCCACCACGTCATTGTGATAAAAAACGGGACGAATATTCTTATTATAATCTATGGTTTGGTGTGAACGTAATTACTAACTACATTAGTACCTATGATCAATTTGATACTTACTTTACTCATTTGTTTCATTTTAGATTATTAAATAATATTCAGCTAACGAAGAGATCAAGTGGTTTTGAAGCTGTATAAGTATTGGAAGTTCAGTCTAGGGCAGTTGAAAAAAATACAGCTATAAAAAACTAGCTGATTCGGTAGACGTTGTTCTTTCATATTGCCCTTTTTCAATTATTCATGTTAAAAAACTCAGCCAATTAAGTCGAACAGGAACACTTTTGGCGATTCATTTTAATTATATAAAAAACATTGTTCTAATAATGTATTATACATTGCTATTACATACAATAATTACTAATGTTATATAGAGATCGAAAAATCATTGATAGGTTTTTCATACATTGCCTTTTGAATTCAAGCTTAATTCAAATGCTAATTAGAAGGCATACTTCAAGGACGTAAACTATAAGTATATTAACAGGTTTCACCACGTGGTTTTGATCGCATGGTACCTACAATGAAAAAAGTTTAATGTCTTTATTAATAATAAAATCTGTATGGTAATAAATTATTAATAAAAACAAAATCCATTGATACTCACAAATTTTTTTCTAGTTCATAGTTTCATATTATGTAGACACTAGGATTTGTAATTTCGAGAAGCAAATTTATAGAATGTATGTACTAGCTATGTAATATGTATATAATTGTTAATTCTATTAAACAGTTATGCTTTTATTTAGCCCTACACTTCCGTATTCCTTACCAGTGCAACTTTTACAAATGCTTTTAATATAATATAATAATTAATTCAATGCACGAAAGTTTCTAGATTAAAGTACTAAGACACTAATTATTATTATATATAATTTATATACTTTGTTCACTTGATATAAAATCCAACCCTAATATTATAAATGCGAAAGTCACTCTGTCTGTCTCTTCTTCACGCCTCGACTAGAGGACTTCCACAGAAAATTGCATTGCATGCAAAAATGTGTTTTTTCAATTAAAATTAAGATTTGAATAAAGTAGAATAAATAGTTTGAACAAATAACTAATCGCTGCCGCGGCATTCTTTCCACGAGTGCAACTATCTTGAATAGGTACGTATTTACGAATGCTTCTGTGAACGTCATAGTAAAACCGCTCCTCTTTAGGGGTTAACATTAATATTTAATTAAATATATAAATTAATAATTAAATATTTAATGTCAAACCATATTAATATAAAAATTTAATGTATTCTTCATTAATAAAGACGCACGCCAACACACAGACCTATATTTTAACCAGATCAAAATCTATTTATAGTTTATACCACCGACACATATATGTATATAAAGCAAATAAAAAATAAGTGTCATTAAACTAGTTAGAACCAGTTAAGCACTGGAATTACCATTAAAGTATGTCCAAACAAAAAAGAACAATATAAGAAAAAGGCAATCTGTCCGAATGTGACTCTAAAAGCTTATCTACGCGTTGTACATTGCGCGTTTATTATGTTTATTTTTTGAGTACGCAATATCATTGGTACTATCTACAATACTGATCATGTCATTATCATTAAAATATAACTACAATTGGCTGTTTCTTTCTCGTTCCCAGAAATAACATTATGATTAATAATTTAAAAGCAAGTTGAAGCTTACATAACGCCTCATATTATGTGTATCGAACGATATATGAATAAAACATAATCACGTATATGTCCTTACTTACGAGGAGATGTACGTCGTATTCCACTTCGAAACTAAACTTTAAAAAAGTTATATAATGTGTAGATATAGATAGAGGTTAATTAAAATAGACTTCCTGATTGCGTAATTTCAGGACACTTTGAAATTGAGTCGATTCGAGTTTAGTTCCGCGTACTGTCCCGGTCATTGTGTATTCAATACATACTTACATACAATGTTATATATTAATTTTACGGATCTCCTGTTTGATATGTCAATGCAGGACATATATGTGATTATGTTTTATTCATATATCGTTCGATACACATAATATGAGGCGTTATGTAAGCTTTAACTTGCTTTTAAATTATTAACATTATCAATGTTATTTCTGGGAACGAGAAAGAAACAACCAATTGTAGTTAAATTTTAATGATAATGACATGATCAGTTGTAGATACTATTTATACTTAATAAATGATTAACATAAAAAGGCAGCCACTTCTACTCTCTTTATACTCTGATATAACCTTACGTGCAAATTTTATCATTGTTTATTAAATTATCATCGTATACTAATTAAATAAATCATTTAATAGCAAGCTTTTTATTTATATTATACGCTTAGCATTGCATGTTACGTTCATATGCAATCGTTTCTGTTTATTTTCGTAAATTATAGATATTGTAGTACGTTGCATTTGTACATCCTAATAGGTGATTTTAAAATCTACCAAATAGTACAAACATTGGTTCTATAAATAAATAATTAGCGCAGACAAATCTAGTAGCTGTTAGCTAACCGATAAGTGCTAAAATGCAATCAAGTAGAAAAACCAACACATGATAACAGATTAGACGGAAGGTGATATCATTTACATACTATTTGCGGACAAGTGAGATAAATAACTTAATAAATCGATAAAAGGCAATAATTAGCATAGTATAATCAAGTAAAGAAACCTTTATCTTTTTTTTTGTTTACTATAAATAAGTTTTATTTCTGACACACTGTAGAAAATTAACAATAATAAAGAGACTAGAAGTTGAAAAATTTTGGTAGATCCCGATTTCCTGAAGCTTAACATTGGAAGCTGTGGAAAGGACTGTATTAATTTAGCTATTATATTGATTATCTATACTAATATTATAAAGCTGAAGAGTTTGTTTGTTTGTTTGAACGCGCTAATCTCAGGAACTACTGGTCCGATTTGAAAAAATATTTCAGGGTTAGATAGCCGGTAGCCCATTCATCGAGAAAGGCTTAGGCTATAGCTATCATCACGCTAAGACCAACAGGAGCGGAGCCACGCGGGTGAAACCGCGGAGCGCAGCTAGTTGTATATAAAACTACGAATAAACTTAAAATATACTATTTAAAGACAATGTGTCACTGCAATTTAATATAATATCTGATATATCTTTTAAAAATACCCAAATTTAAAATACTTACCTACCTACGTCTTACGTTCTTACTTCTTACTTACCTACTTATGTAAAAAATATTACAATACAACTGAACATGAGAAAATCCCAATACTTTGAAAATGCATTGATCATAATATGACAATGATCGTAGATAATAATTAATTGTCTGTCCATTTATCAAGATATTACTGAACTGAATGATATAAAGACTACACTGACTCATTCATAACTACATACGTACATACAAATTTGATAAGAAAAATACTAAGACTAAGTTCCTAGAAGTTATTTTAAACTATTCGTTGACGCACAGCTTATAAATGGTTGTGGTAAGTTTATATGAACCGCAAAACTTCCTATCTCTTTTCTAGTATATTTGTCAATATATCTTTCTTAGAATTACACGGTAGATTATTGTACTGTTAATGTAAAAAATACTGTTTACTGTTTCGTATGTTTTCAAACTGTGACTCATGCACATTTTAACTGTAAATAATAAATAATAAATAAGGGGTTTGGAGGTCTGTAAATAATAGAAAATTAAATAAAATTATGATCTGTAATGTAGATATAGTTTAATGATTACAAGTCTTCTGAATCATTCTATGTCAACAAGTCTTTTATAACATTGGGGATCCAAACGGCCTTCACCTATTACGATAAACATAGAAAAACAAAAACAACAAATGCACCTTTTTGATATGAAAATTATTGGTCTCAAAATTGCATATTCAGTAGCTCTTGACATATTTCTTGCAATTATAACGGTAAAACATTAGGAAAAACAGACTTTTTACCAACTTTCATAAATGCAAACTGTTCTATTTATTAGGTATAGAATTTTTCCTTTTCGCTACAGGATTTTTTCCACTATTTACCTCGAATACAGTCTTTTTTTATTTTTTTTAATACAACTTTACCTTGAACTGTTAATTAATTTAAACTACGACGAAATATTTTACTTAATGAAAACAGTAAAAACCAAGTGTTTGTTTACGTTGCAGTTACTATGTCCTTGTGATTGGGACATCAAGCGACGCCCGCGCCGCAGGAAAAGTACTATAGCTATGTACGGATAAGGGGAACTCCGAGTTAATGTCACCTGCTGAATATTTACTTGAGGAATATTCTAGTTCCGAGAATACAGAGGAAAAAATTAATTGCATATAGGTCGTTCGCTCGCTCGGAAGTTTTTTACATATAACCGCAAATATAATGACGTCTATAGAATCTGTGTAAAAGTTTTAGACCCTTCTAGAATTTGTTAACAATACTCTTAAATGGTCACTTCAAAAGCTTCAATTAAAATTTACTAAATTAACTCATAATATATTTAAATTTAATACATATTAATATTTTATTATTTTTTATGCAAATGTATATTATTATGTTATTTTTTGTGCACATAGTTTATGTAAACATTTCCAGTTTTTGTTTAAAAATAAATGCGTTGATACTATCATGGTTGATACACATCGTCTAGCTGAAGTTTAGTTAAATTATTAGTGTTAAGTCAAAACTGATGGATCGCCTGTCGAAATATAATATATTATTGTGATAAGGTTTATACATTTTACTTTAAGCAGTTAATCAACAACTAGCTCTTATCTTGACCGAATTTCAGCCATGGAGGCTTGCGCAGGATATTATATTACTAATAATACTTAAAAAGACTTATAGTACCTATATGATATATCTCCCGAACAGATGGCTAGTTTAAATTGATTTTTAGAATGAATTGTGGCCAATGACACACTTGCTCAAATTATGGTCAGGACGACTATAATATAATTACCATTATTCAAGTATAGGCGAAAACGCAAGTGCAATTCCTATGTCCGATGTCCTATCAATGCCACAATACGATGGGACATCAGATTATTATACCTACTATGTTCATTCAATCCAAGGAAAATAATAAGTATCCTAATCATTTCACATATAATTTAGCTTATGATGTTTTAACAATATCTGGTAGAATATATTGTTCAAGTAGCAACTCGCAAGCATTTTAATTGCATGTTATTCTAATTGAATCGTGATTCAATTACCTACAGTTAAATTACAATTGTTTAATAACTTATTTATTGTAAAACCTAAGTACCATTCTTAAAAAATTGTATGTCGTATATTTTGGTAGGCATATGTATTCTTAACGAGTTTTCAGCCCGTAGTTGCACGTCTAAATATCGCGCAGAAGCCTTACCAGAAAAAGTACTTATATAAAATATAGACATATTAATATATTAGTAGTTCTTCCGCTAACACTATTCTGTACATATTATAGTAACCTACTATACATTGCAATATAAATGTATCTCTGTTCTAAGATTTATATAGTTATTAAGTAACATCATTCAAAAATACTCCACTTCTCCGTTATAGCGTACATAACTTCAGAGTTCAGACATTCTTAAGTATTTTTATAACCACGATAGCCTAGGATGTTATGGCCACAGGTCCTAAGTCCATCATAATTAAGACATTCTTCATCATTAATAATATTATTATAAGAATCACACGATCCTTGTGCACTGTTGCATGATCCCTTGTTTGAATAAAGATGTTAATCACCTCAAAATATTATTTGCATATGTATTATGAATAACAATATTTTGCTTACTTTAATAACTGGTCAAATGTCAAATTAGTGTTAATCGAATAGTTTTTTTTTTTTACTGTATTAATGAGTCTGTCTTTGTATAATACAACACGGGTTTAATGTTAAGTCTGGTATTTTATATTTTATTTATATACATATTTTAATATTTATATTTATTACCAGCATATTTAATTACCTGTGATTATTTATTAATCGAATAAAGATTTTTTGAAAGATTTTTCATTTATGCAGAAGATTCAATAACTGACCTATTGGTAGGTATGAAGATAGGATAGAATATAGGATAGATCTCTCTCTACCCTCCGTTGTTCGTGCAATGGTGGATGGCGACAGATCCTGGCGTGCGGTGATCGCATTCTCGGAGAGCGTGATCTCGCAGAAAGAGGAGGCAGAGCGGGTGCGCGAGAGGGATCCTCACGCGGACCCGATCCGGCGCAGACGTCTTATTGGGCGTCGTCGCCGTGTTGGTGTTGCGGCCGCTTTACACGGTCGCAACGTGCCTCCTTGACGAAGGGCGCCGGGCGGTGGAACGGGGAATGTAATCCATCGTCCGGTGCGGTGAGGCGACTTGAGACGTGTTCCGCTCATGCCGCCAACGGGAGGGAAGAGCAGGCAAACCACCTTTCCTGTTCTTGGCTTGCGCCTGGCCTGGAGATGGGCTGCCGCCGAGGGGGTCGCGGAAGAATTCTAACAAATACCCGCGGCCCCATCATTAAAGCGGCTCGACGGAACACAGTGGGGTTTTAGTCGGTAAGAATCCGACATAACCCACGGCTCCTTCCCCGGGGGCCGTGGGTATCTTTGGAAGATTTCCCCACTATAAAAAAAAAAAAAAAAGGTATGAAGATATAAAGTTCGCTAGTTATACTATATTGTAATTATAATATATTTAAGCTTTAGATACTAAAAGACTGTTCAAAATGTAACAGATTCTCAGCAGGAAATGTCAAATAAAAACAATGTTATTCTGTAGGTATAAGGTAGGTACACACATACTCTATATTTCAAATTGTACCAGTACTTTTACTTTAAGTTTTATTCTGACCCTTAATTAATATTAGATTGTTCAATAGCTCTTTAAATTTATTAGTGCTATAAAAACTCCAGTCATGTACACTCGTCTTAATGCACAACGGGGCTAAGGTCTGCATTGTATTCACTGCAACTAATTTAACACACACAATAAAACAATTTATTGCTCAAATTGAATAATTGGTAATTAATTAAATAAGTGTTATATTTCAGTGAACGGTGTAAAAGATCGAATTGTTATAGTAAGGTTGCGTGGTATATACCTAAATAATATTATGACTATAAGCAAAAGGAATCCTATTTGCGTAGGTAATTTTTGTCGGACCAATAATGTTTTTTTTTCATAGTTATTAATTCTATATATATTCAACAAGGTCATAGGACACTCTTTTCTTTAATTTCGTTAAATCGTACAAAGAAAATATTAATTATTTTCTTTCGGTCAATTTAAAATGCAAAACAACATTACCATCGGTATTTTACCATCGCGCAAACCATTTCTCTGTTTATTATTCAAAATAACTAGTAAAAAACGAGATCTAATAAAGTGAACAATGGATCATCTCCAACAATTGCTCTCAATATACATAAATGACTTTTTTACCTCGCCCTAGTAATGAAACGTCCTCCCTATCTGTCACGCGAACTGCAAAGTAAGGCGCACTTGACAATGATTTTATTTAGATGATGTTAGGGCTGTCACTCTCTAAAAAAATCATTAATTTTCTTTTTATAGAAACTGAAGTCATAATATTATGTTCATATTAAGTTTCATTTTATTTAGGCAGTTATGTAAACAAGTTAAATGATTATGTTGCAACAATATATTATAAAGAAAGTTCTGAAAAGCCGTGAAGCTACAAAAATAAGATATAGAATCTAGATGCACTTAACTAGTTGTAATTAAGTATAAGAATAATGTTAAGTTAGTTACTTGAATGTAAAATTACACTTCGATTTATACTAAAAGCCTTTGGATGCAAAGCAAATATAATAAAGAATTATACGTATACCAGCCCTAATTGATTAAGATGTCGTAAGTCGCGGTGACCTTAGTTATGTGATGTTAAATAACTTATTTTTTACCTTTACTGTTGTGGTTAATTCAATGTTGATGTTATAATTTATTTTGAGGTGCTGCCTATTTCTTATGAGATGTTTTTGTACGATCTATTTTTATGTTCTGCAGATTTTACTGATGAGGGATTTATATAGACGCGCACACAACAATATTATTCTTCTAAAAAGCTGTCTTACTGTTATGGATGAAACAGAAAAAAAAAGGATAAAATAATACTGATTTTCTATTTTAATCAGTAAAAAGAAAAAGCTTCAAAAATATTTTAGCAGGAGACTTGGACTTTATACTGAGACTTGGTACACATAGGTACACTAGACATTTTTTTTTCTCTTCCGTGACAGAAGGGAAGGAAATCCAGTCAGATATGGAGATAATTTGGTCTTGAGATTCTGGGAACATTCAAACAATTGCCTATGCCACATACAATAACAATTTTTGCACTGAAGCACACGCGGTATGTTGATTAAATCCAATGTCGTTAGTTCACACAAGCAATCTTCTTGGCTTGCTTTTTAGATTCCTGTTGATCATCCTCCTTTAGAAGGAACACTTCTCCATTTCGTATTACATGGTGAATACACAAAGAAGTTTTCACTTTTGATCATTAAGTTTTCCATTTGTACGACACCATGTCTTTAGAAACGATGTATTAATACATCATCTTGTATGTAAGAACGTTAATATTGTTCTCCACATGTTGAACAATCCCACAACACAGTTCCACTTTTCTACCAATATCGATCGAGCCATTTCACAGTCATAATGCTGAACGGTCACGTAGGAACCTCCAGGAAGGTTCGAGGCGTATGGTCAGTTCTAAGATAATTCTATTGTTTTTATTTTTTAATAATTTCCAAGTATCGTGACTGAGGGTGCCGTGCGTCGCCTTGATCTGTCGCCCTGACTCCAAACAACAAGGTAAAACTTTTCAGTTTATGCAACGATAGTAATCTGAATAATTCGCGGCCGTGAAGTGGGATTGCAATTTCGCGATACCTTTTTGGTGTTACTGATGAATTGAAATCTATGATGAGTTCCTTCATAGGAATGAGGTGGAGGCCGAAGTCTCTGCTACTATCTCGGGACCTGTCGATTAAGAAAAAAAAAAATAAGACATATAAATGATGCAATGATGTTTTACTAATATAAATGTAAATTAATAAAATGTAGTTAACTCATAATAATCCTTTTCATCCGTAGTACCTGATGGGTAAAGAGTATAGTATAACGATTTCACATGATTAGCAATAATTTTGATGAGTGAGTCCTTTTTCGATCGCAATGAAAGCATTTTCCGATATGCCTCACTATATATTTTAAATCTATGTGTACCTACGTGAATCTATTTTTATCAACGCTCTGAGGGCCTGTCCTATGAGCCTATATTTTAATAAATAGGTTTTTGTGAAAGTCCCATGGATCAATCTATTCTTTAATATAAATATTTGATTGTGATTATGTTTAGTCTAGGATAATTTAATTAGTGTATGCTAGCACAAGCTTACTATAATTTACACTAGATGGCGTTGTTTAAATATTTCAGGAAACTAATCCACTTACTCTTATTCTCATTTCTTGTATAATTATTGTACAATGTGTGTTGAAGTAATAAGCCTATAGCTATGAAATACAAAAGATTTTATTATTAATGACCAATTCCTTTTGGGGAGGTAATAATACCTGGACGGGTGTGATAAATCCTACCCACGCAATTTCGTTCTAATTCATAGCACATCATAGGTTACACGCTCAGTTTGGCGTCAGTTCAGTCCATCAGTCTGCTCAGAATGACGGGAGAATTATCGTCTAACCGGTTGACTGACGGACTGATGGTTCAGAATGTCAAAAATTGTTCGTGTTTTTCATCCATCATTCTGGCATCAGTCGAAGCCGGATCAAACTGATGGACTGAACTGACGCCAGACTGAGCGTGTAACCTATGAATAAGTATTTCTTGGATCTAAGTAGAAAATTACAAGGAACGACAAATTCCACTATAATACTTATAGGTAATCTCGAACCGATTTTTATTTAAGGCTTAAATATTAAGCTTTAATATTAAGCTTTTACGTATTGAAAATAAAGGAAAGAATGTCTAATATACTTCTGAATGTCTATTTTGAATATATAAATAATATAAATGTATATCCCATATTAGCCAAGATACTTCCCGGTTTTACCGCAACGCAATTCATAAAGAAATATACCAAATTCCCTTTAATCCTGGATAATTACTTTCTTTTCCCATAATCTCCAATAATGAAACGACAACATTGTTGCATTGATTTGCATTGAGAAAACGAAATGAATGAATTAAAAGTAGCGTGAGTAACCGTCTGAGGAAAATTATAAACGTCTCGAAGGAAAATTGAAATGAATTAGGTAATAAGTAAAATGGACTTAACCTTTAGTATTCGAATACCGTTTCCCATTGATGCTTTTCCTAGTAATAATTACCTCCATTCATTACAATAATCTGTGTTAAACATGAAAACTATTGAGATTAGAAATTATAATTCATTAATTGATCGCAATGGATTAATTATGTTATTGTCAGCCTATTTCTGTTATTTATTCAAACTTTTTTATTTCTAATAGATACTGGGTCAAGGATTAGGATGAAATTTTCTGTACTTATTTATTTATCGATGTTTACGTCTAACTAAATATTATATATAAAGGTTAACTTATGACTGATTGACATTTAAAAAACTTGAAATTATTCTATATGATAAATGGTTCACGTATTTTAGCATGAATATGAACATTTAAATGATCAAGTTACCCCCAAAATCTTTGAAATATCCATGCAGGATTTCATCATGTGATAAAAAATCTTAGAAGAACATCGCAAATGACGTACGTTGATACTTGGTGTGGTCCGAGAATATTAATTAAGTTTAAATTTACACAGCACTCTAAATTACATCACTGATACATTTTAATAACATAATATTATTAAATTATGTTTTAATATATTGCCCGTATTCTATTACCAAATAACTAATTTCAAAGGAACTTAAAATTAATTATTATTCGTTCCACCTAGTTTTATATTTTATTCAAAATCATTTTATATTTACGATAGGAAACGTTTCAACATTATGGCATTATCGGCACAATCTTAAAATTCAAATAAATGGACATAAAATGATAAATAAATACAGAATCTCAGAATCGTTTGAAGTAGCCGTAGTTTGTCACTACTTATGTTATTAAAATTTCTAAAGTCGTATGTATGTATGGGGGAATCTCCAGAAGTACTGATCCTATCATCATGAACATTCTTAAACTAATAGAAAGCTACACCCTACTTAGAAGTGACATACCTAGGCTTTTTTACCCCGGGTCAACCATAGCATGCGGCTCAAACTCAAACTCAAACTCAAACATTTATAACAAAATAGTAATAGCATAGTTTCCGATCCACCTGCAATAAATAAGTCGATTTATGTCTTGGGACGTCATAAAAATATTACACAGGGTCTATTTATAGTAACTTTTTATTTAATCTGACCTACATAACATGTCTCTCTCTTGGCGCAAACTGATAATCGCAGGGATAGCTTTTTTTCAGTAAAATTTTCTGAATTCTTTCTTTCCTAACAAAAAAGAAGAAAAAGAAAGACGTGTGCCTGAGAATCAGAGTATTTTATCATTTTACCGTAAAAATACAAGAAAAAACATGTAACATAAATTATAAAGCTGAAGAGTTTGTTTGTTTGAACGCGCTAATCTCAGGAACTACTGGTCCGATTTGAAAAATTCTTTCAGTGTTAGATAGCCCATTCATCGAGGAAGGCTATAGGCTATAATATCATCATGATAAGACCAACAGGAGCGGAGACACGCGGGTGAAACCGCGGAGCGCAGCTAGTACCTAAACAAATAAAATGATCGATCGTATAGGTTCTACTGGTTATAATATATTGAAAGTTTGAATGGTTATACGGGTTCGGTAAATCCCGCAATTTCTAAAAGGATCGCCAGTAGATGGTAAAGAAAGTCAGTAAAACGAACCAGTTCCTATAATTATAGAGTCTGCAGAGCTGCATTATAATGGGTAATCCCATGGAAAGACCCAAGCGTTGATCCCATATCTCCATGCTAGGTTAACGACGCGGACGCCTCCCTTATTGAAGCATCATTACGGAGGACGTGATAAATCTAATAATAGGAAATTGACACTTAAAATAAACATTATTTTTATTTTATACTGTATATTTTCAAACAATACGTACCTTCACGTTACAAAAAGTAAGACAATCTTCTGAAATGGTATTAATTCCCTCAATTGCAGTGCATACACTTTATTTATAAATAATTATTTATTGTGTAGGTACATCATATTATGGTGCCAATGAATTTCATTTCGATTGGTCGAATAGTGGGCTGTGCGTTGTTGATCAGTCAGTCAGGTATACTGAAAGCTGTTAAATTAAAACTATTCTACTAGACAAAATGTAATAAACAAAAATTATAACGTATGACAAAAGTATTATATTAACAATGATACCTCTATTACGTAGTACTATTATATATTCTGTGCCTATATGTTGAAAACAATAACGATTGAGCACATTTCTTTCTGCTTATCCCAGAGAATATTTCATTTCTATTTATTTACTCATGTGCTTTATAAAGCACTAGAATCTATTGCTTGCCATTGTGCAATAAATAAATTTACTATAATACCTATTAATTACCTAATACAAATATTTTTAACTCGCTTAGTTTATAAACTTCATGCATAAAATTAGTCTTCTACCAGTTTTTTCATACACACTTTTGAAAAATAAAATAGATTTAATAAAATTAATATATTTTAGATGATTTCCTAAATGATTTAATTTCCAATAACATGACGGAGTTTTGAACCTTCTGTAAATGTAAATTTTGATTTCTCTGCAAATTGTGTTTGTAAATTTTATTGAGATCGAATTATTTTGGTCACAAGGTTAAAAACGTTCAAATTGACAAATTATCTTTTCGACGAAAAACGTTACAGCTATAGAGAATATCGCAATCATTTAAGAAAAATAAATAATACTAAGAATATCGGTCAAAATAACAACATGCATGAAAACTTATGCGTGCAATGAACTTTAGATCCTTAACTGAAGAGCTATTGATATAATATTTTGTAGTAATACAATTAATTAAGTACAATGTAAACACAATAGAATTAATTTCTAGTTTGTATGACATTTACATTTTACACCATCATTTACAAGATCAACATGGGAGAGCAGAGGGACTAGCAATGAATTTCTAAATCATTATGTAATTTGAAGTGTAAATTAATAAGAGAAACTGAATATAAATACTACTGTTGTAAACGAAAACGAAAAAACCTACCAATTTCCTTGAAGTTTGTTGAAAAGAAGGGATGATAGATCACGCAACAACCGTGACATGAAAACAAAATAGCATGTCACCTCGACTTTGAATCTAAGGCACCACAACAAATTCACCGTTAAATTTGACCTTTAACAAGTGTGTTTAACGTCTTTATAATTCTAATAATAATAATTTCATGGAAGCATAACTCGTCCTTGACTTCAACGCATTATATACCGATTGTTGTCAGAACATCGTGAGTAAATTATATTCATAAATACAAAAAACATTGATTACACATTACTACACATACGCATGAATTGCATTTTTAAAATATTGTGGTGTAATTTTTGTACTGTTTGTTTATGCCTATCAACAAACCGGTCCGGCGAGATACAGAAGTTCGTAATAAAATTAATTTGTATACAAATAAGAGTATAACAGTGAATTAAAATGCAACAGACTGTAAAAGGAAATGATCGCAAAATGCCCGAGTCACGTTTTTTGTTTTTAACACACAGATTGATTGTTATGTTTTATTACATATGCGTGAAAACAAAAGCGAACTATTTTTAATTTTTGTGTTACCTATATTTTTTACGTTCATTTTATTGGCCGGAAATGAAAATCAGACGTGTTAGTTGTCACGTACACACTGATATTAGGTATTATGCAACACAATTTAATTTCAGTTTTTATTACGATTGTCTTGCATCAAAGCGTAGCATTCGAATGTCCATGTATCTGGGTTTCACGTAAACAATTCAATCGTTCACCAATGTCTCACATTAGCATACGTAGATACTTTCCGCAAGCCGAAGAGAAACTCAAACAAAGGAATCGGAATGTTTTTCCGTTTTTGAAAAGATAATCTAACGCGCAAGGTTTTCGGTAGTGTAACTATTGAGAAGTCTGCACAAACATGCAATTAAAGGCCAAGTCAATGGCATGTGCGAAGGTTGTCCAAATTTGCAGGCTTCGAGGGTTAAAGTCAAGGCTCTTGGCAAGCGGCGGTGAAAGTCAAGGCTGGTCGGGTTCTGTGCCCACATTGTTATATAATGCATGCGCATATTACATAGATGTAAATAGATTTTAAAAATGTTTTGAACTATCTTTATTTTGAAGTTGTAAAACACAAGCTTTTCACTCCATGGTTCAGAGGGATTATAAGCTTAAAATACCTACATTCAAAAATACCAAATTTAATAGAATAACATTAACTTAATAATATTAATACAGTGCGACGGTTAAAATATAATAATGTGACTGAGATAATAACCAAACTTGTTTTGAAGTGGATAATTTAGTTTGTAAATTATTCTAAATATAATTAACTTAAAAATGTTTAATATTATATTGACGTGAATCTTAAAATTTAGCATGAAGTCTGTCGCTTTAAATTACTCACAAACATTCAAATAATCTATACTTATAATAAATCTGTAGAGAGGCCAATTCTGTACATAAATGATAAAATATATTTAAAAAAAAACTATGAAGGGGTGATAAGGGATCGCTACTGATGCCAAAAATGCAATCAGTAAAATTTTTTTCTGTCTGTCTGTCTGTCTGTCTGTATATTCGTTATAGAAACAAAAACTACACGACGGATTTTAACGAAATTTGGCACAATTATTCTTCATACTCCTGGGCAGGTTATAGTATACTTTTTATTACGCTACGATCAATATGAGCAGAGCAGTGAAGGGAAATATTGGGAAAACGGGAGAAGTTACTCCATTTTTTAAGCTTCCGTCGCGTGTGCAGCCTTAATGATTAAAGCTACATAGAAATCATGTACGACACAAATGTTCTTAAATTATTATTATTATATAAAAATAAATTCCTAGACAGCATATGTTTATCTTTTAAAATTGACTCACAATAACACGTGAAACTTCAATAGCTTAGCAATTCGGAGCTTTCTGATTATATCTGTCTACTCTTACGTTTACAACACTCTCACTCATCCCTAATTAAAAAAAGTTAATATTATTACCTATTCAATACAAAAAGAATCATGTAAATCGGTGTAGAAACAACAAAGTTATACATGAAATACGCTATAAGTCATCGCGCGTGAATACAAGATCATGCAGCCATAAGGATTATTTTTGTGTATCAGTTGCCGCGTTCAACGCGCTTCGCGGCGGGAGCTATAAAAAGGCGGCGGGTCCGCACCCGTTTCGCGTTGTCACGGCATCACGTGTGAACGGCTGAACCGATTTCGATAATTCTTTTTTTATTATATTCCTTGAAGTACGAGGATGGTTCTTATGTAGAGAAAACGTAAATTTGTACCACGGGCGAAGCCGGGGCGGACCGCTAGTATTATAATATGAGGATAATAATTACATAAAAATTAATATTTCTTAAGTTAAAAAATAAAAATCTTGTTAAAAGCATTGACTATAAGACTAATTAATAAAAAGGTATTGAATGTCCTTATTTTAAGACCATTTTTATTATATTTTTAATGAAAGTTTTCCATTTATTTCCTATATCATAAAAATTAAAAACTGTTATGAAGATAAAATATACCTACAAATATAAAACCTTTACCCTCGTTTAAATCGTTTACAAAGAAATGGTCGCATAAGATAATTGATAATCATATTGTATATATAATTTTAAATACATAATTTTTATATAAATTGCCAAGGCTCAAAAAGTTGATAATTAACAATATTATTACAAGAGTAAGGTTGTAATATTGTAAGTTTCGCTGAACACAATAAAACAAAAACAATCAAAAATTGAAAGAAAATTCAATTTAAATTCATATAAGTTTAGTAATAAATATTTTACTAATTCACTAAAAAAAATTTCAATTCTATTTTTATAATCTATTCAAAGCGGCTTAAATATTGGTCTACACTCTACACACAAATAGTTGTTAAAAACAGAAAATCTCTTTCAATAACAGCGATAAAATGTAACCTTTGATCAATCCATGGTTTTTTCAAGATAATAATCCATAATATATATATATGATAATAATCAATAATAATAATCCATACTAATATTGTAAATGCGAAAGTAACTCTGTCTGTCTGTCTGTTACTCAATCACGCCTAAACTACTGAACCAATTGGCATGAAATTTGGTATGGAGATATTTTGATACCCAAGAAAGGACATAGGCTACTTTTTTCTGTCACTTAAGTTACTTACACTTATAAAAAGCTACTATACCTAATATTTCAATTCGTTTAACTAACACTGTAATTAAAAATCTGACTATATAACCTATGCCTTAAATTAATTTGGTACCTATTTTATTTGATTTGATCTATTCTAATTATGTTTAACCTAGTTATTGATTGCGATATGATTCTGACTCATAGATATTTTGGTTTCTTTTAATTTTTAGCAAAATATACATATTAAATAGAAATTATAAAACTCAACCTTCAGATTTACAAAATTTGATTCGAGCTTTTCTATAATTTAAGATTGCCCAAAGTTGTAGTGTTGTTTAATGCTAAAGACGTCTATAACAAAACAGTGTTGAAAGAAATAAATCATATACCAAACTGCCTTTATATTGTGGCATATTACGCATTATTTAAATTTATTACTTAGTAAATTATTAACACGGCTTAACAAGACCACAGGTCTGGTATAAAACCGTGATAACCTATGCATATTGAAATCGATCAATTACAACGAGCATATATTTATATTGATTTTTAATGATCTTGAGCGTGCCATAGAATTATAAATAGCAGCATTTATCAGTAGATCGGGATATGTAAAACAGATTACCGGTTCACTTTACGAATTCGCATATTCAGTCTTAATTAGTATAGGATATGAGTCTGTGTACCTTAACTTGAATTATGTTATGCTTATATCGGTAGTCAAAAGTTGTATATCAACTCGTTTTTTTCGTATGTACCAAAACTGTAACGATCAATCACAATATATTATTATGAGTAATTTAATAAAATAGGTTTAACCGATTTTTACTTATTGTTCTACCTCTTGCAGGATACAAGACTCAGGTAGTTTTAAATGAACATGGTTTTTATCCTTTTTCAATACACCGATTTACTAGCGAGGGTTCAGACGTTAGATTGTAATACATTAGGACCTATGATTCATATTATTATAATATTTAATAGGCCAAGTGCTGGTTGGTAAATCTCACAGAGCGTCAAAATTTATGCTCAGAGCTTCCCCTTCTTAATTTTAAGTATGTCGCCTGCAAACTCTATTAAAAATAATATAGTTTTATAAATTAGGCTAATTCATGTCGAAAAATTAACAGACAAAAAAATACCAGTAGAATTGAGAACCTCCTCCTTTTTTGAAGTCGGTTAATAAAAGTGAGTCTCACACAGGATGTCGGGCGTCGGCGTGCCCTACTTGTATATAAATATAATAATTTGTACATATTTCTTTTCTACATAAGATATTATATCAGTGTTAATAAGATTTATTTCAAAGATTAGTAGCTAGAGGGATATTAGTATGATCTATACTTTTACGACATTACATCATGTATGTCAGGTACATGGCCGGATGTCGTATATATCAAGATATAATTGTTACTCATTTTAAATTAGTTCTAGGTTTTATTTTATTAGCGTAATTTGCTCTAGTACACTTTTATTGTTTAGTTGTATTTAATTTGATACATTTTAGTGTCTATTAACAATTGATTTACACGTGCCATATTGACTGATACTAATCGTATGATCTTGATTTTCAAGGTATTGAAATACAGGTATAAAATATATAGTAATCTGTCTATTATATATGAAAATATAAGACTTTGTTCTATTTTCCCAAACTTTATGGGGCATAGGATTTATACATGTAGGTCTTAATTAAATGTGTTTGGAATGATAATTATATTAATAAGTTCTAATAATTTCTCATGAAAAAAACACATTTTGCAGTGATTACACTCGTAGCTTCCCTTGACCAGTGTGGACGTGCCTAGAATAACAAAATAAAGGGCAATTATATGTATAATTATTGGTGTAATATAATTTCTGTTAAGATTGGAATTAGATCAAAATTTTATTTATATCTATAAAAATCTATACATGTCACTCTCGCATAGGTACCAAAAATTATTGTAATGAGTCCTCTAAGTACCCCAATCTTATTGTAATTTAGAAAATACAGTAAATCCCAGATTGTCGATATACTTTCTTGGTATATACTTTATTTAATACCGTGTCAGCAATACGAAAAGATAGTTCTGTATTCAATTTTCATTTGACTTTTAAACAAAAGCCTCAGTATGGTATAACTCAATAGTCCCTAAAGAAAATCAATCCCTGAAATATTTATGGAATGCATTTAATCCAGAAACCACAAAGCGATGTTCTTATTCTTTATTTCAAATACCATTGGGATACGTAGACGACCTTTGTCGAAGTTTTTACAATGCCATAGTTTGTGCTGTATTGTTTAAAACATATAAAAGTAATTAATCCATCCATATGGATTAAATTGATTTATAGATAGAGATATTATACACATAAAGACATATTAATTATTAAATTGATTAATTATTTTTAAACATTAATTTAAGATTGCACTGGGACAGATTAATGTAGATAAGAAATCCTAGTTGGATAAAGATCTCAAACATGAGCTTTTAAACACGCTTATATTAGCTTCACCTGTATATGTACACGACTTCTTTAAACACGGACAGATTTAATTCAAATTTTGTACACTTTCCAAGGATTCGTGACAGTACAACAATTTCATCGTATGAAAGTATCTTTTTAGTTTTTTATACTATATAAACTATTAGTGATTGAATTATGTATCGAATAAAATGTATAGCGTAAATAATTACTGTTATAGATTGTTTGTGAAGTGCGCCCACGCACAACAAACAGGGAATAGGAAATAGAAAATATAAATAATTATCTAATCAGGATCATGTAAAACGCCGTAGGGCTGTGCATTTACGGTATATGTTTGAATTAATTATTATTTTAATATTTTGTATTCACCGTAAATGCAATTTATATTTGAATATTGATAGATTATGTCATGCCGATATTCACACGCATATCCTGATTTATATTTATTGAATTAATTTATTATGAATAATAAATTACGTTGGAACGGTTATCAACCTTTGTTTTGTTGTGACAGTGTAAACAAACATTCATAATATAACATTTATTAATATTTTTTTTAATAATGTACCACTCATAAACACTAAAAGTTATTGCTATTGTAAATTTTAAAAGTTACTTGATAGATATGGAAATATTAATGTATTTTTTTAATGTACGAAAATGTAAAATAATAAATAGATACCACTATTTATAATGTGTAGTAATAAAATTAAAGTGGCTGCCTATCTCGTTATCATTATATTGCGAAATATTTTTAACACTACTCATTATGATTTTTTTAAATGAAGTATTAATTACAAATGAGTAAAAAAATATAAGAATATTTGCGATAAGACTTAAAATACTATAATATTATCTACATATTATATTAAAGTTCTTTGTTTAGATGCGTGGAATATAAAAGATAATAATTAATAGAAGCATTTTTAATAATAAGGTTGATTTTTAAACAGATTAAATAAAAAAATATAAGTACCTAGTCAAAGTATTAATAATATATGTAGTGTTTTTAAATGAAAATGCCTCGCTCTCATAATCAGCTAATGTAATTACAAAAAGTATACAAAAATATATAATATTCACATGTCCTCTTTAAGGTTATTATAAAATACTAACATATGTTATAAAATGCAGCATATCAAAGAAACTTACACGTGCTAATGATAAACGAAGGAAGGACAATTATTATACACCTACCTATATAAGATTATCATCTGAATGTTTTAGATACATAATATTAGCCTAGAATATAGAATACAATATCCGCGTCATATTGTTTCCTATCTTTCACTTAAAGACTTATAGACTACAAGCCCGCATAGGAAAAAAATATGGGTCAAATGAACCACCAGGGGACATATCTAGAACGATAGAAGAGCATAAAATAATAAGATTCATCACTATGCCGTCACTTGTAAGCTGTCCAACTGAGTGCAGATGAGAATTGAAAAGTACAGGTAGACTCGGTAAATTTTGGTCATTTGACCATGTACGGCATTCTTAACCATCGATAGATCCATTAAAAATAATAAGAAACCGCTCAGTGCCGTACAAAAATGGTGGTCCACAAAGTCGGAATTTTTATTTAATTTCCGAGAGTTACCGGGGGTAAATTTGGTCATTTGACCATGTACGGCATCTGTGTCATACTATGCCTATACTGCTTTTAATCCATTATTCCGCAACGCCGTACAAAAATCATGGGGACAAGGGGAAAAAATCGAGAGTTGCAATCCCCTCTCTTTCCCCACTCCAGGGGGTCATTTGACTAAGTACGGCTTCGGTTCCAAAACATTATCTAGCACTCAAAAGTACTATTAAAAGCAATGCCGTCAAAAAATAATTGTTCTTTTAAATGTATACCAATAATCATCTTAATTTCATCGAATTCTTGATATAAAGAGCTGTAAGGTCATTTGACCCTGTACGGGAACTTTTTTTTTAACATGATATTGTAAAATTCAATTGTTGTATAGTATTGCCGTTCAAAAGAAACCGTTCTAAAAAAAGTTATAGAGAAATGCAAAAACAGAAATTTTGTAAAAGTTTAAACATCGTAGATTAATGAAATATAATAGTTTTCTACACTTTATTCGTTGTTTTAAATAGTATTAACATAGATAAATTAGGAAAAAACGATGCCGTACATTTTTGTGCAGACCACATCTTTTAGGCTGATGAAAGCGACGAAAGCTACAATTTTAAGGGTGCTTTATGGCCATTTGATACAGTACGGCATTAACATATTTTTACCCAACTACGGCAAAGCAAAAGGAGGGTTATGATTTTGACAGGTCATGTATGTATGTTCATCTATTCCCTCGTAACTTCTAAACTACTTATCAGAATTCGACAAATGACATATCATTAGAAGCGTCTGAATTGTTCACTGGATAACCAGCGACCAGCTAGCTAAAGGCTATATGGGGTTTCACAAAATCTAATGTGGCGCCCTCTAGCGGACAAAACATACAGAGTAAAAAAATAAAGTTAAGATAAATATGCCGTGTTTGGTATCATTTGAAAGCGCTTTACTTGTACATTTTGAATATGTATATATTACTAGCATTTGCTTGTGACTTTACCTGTATTCATGGGCTGATTGCATATAATTCACATCTTTTCGTTCATAGCTTCTTTATTAGTTCATCAATTTAACGGAGTCCATTCCACCTGACTCCGACTTTCCAAGGTGATAATTAACCACCTCGAGCTTCTTAATATTAATGTATATTTATATTTTATTATCAAAATATAAAGCAAACATTTCGTTATATGGATTTTTTTCTTTTTCAGATTTTTCCCCTTTGAACCAACGAAAATGTACGGCACATGAAAAAATATTATCTATGCATAAAATACTTTAAAAATAAATTTATTTCGTGTTGTGTCAAATGACCCCCTGGAGTGGGGAAAGAGAGGGGATTACAACTCTCGATTTTTTCCCCTTGTCCCCATGATTTTTGTACGGCGTTGCGGAATAATGGATTAAAAGCAGTATAGGCATAGTATGACACAGATGCCGTACATGGTCAAATGACCAAATTTACCCCCGGTAACTCTCGGAAATTAAATAAAAATTCCGACTTTGTGGACCACCATTTTTGTACGGCACTGAGCGGTTTCTTATTATTTTTAATGGATCTATCGATGGTTAAGAATGCCGTACATGGTCAAATGACCAAAATTTACCGAGTCTACCTGTACTTTTCAATTCTCATCTGCACTCAGTTGGACAGCTTACAAGTGACGGCATAGTGATGAATCTTATTATTTTATGCTCTTCTATCGTTCTAGATATGTCCCCTGGTGGTTCATTTGACCCATATTTTTTTCCTATGCGGGCTTGTAGTCTATTAAGTAATTCTATACGGCCACGTTTGATAAATCTATTGTCTGAAATTTTAGAACCAATGACAATGGCGAATATTAAAGGATTTATAAAATACTAGCTTTTCTGACCGCGGCTCCGCCCACTTTTTCAAAGAAAAACCCGCATAGTTCCCGTTCCCATGGTATTTCTGGGATTAAACCTATCCTATGTGTTAATACAAGTTACTCTCTATATGTGTGCTTAATTTCATTGTAATCGGTTCAGTAGTATTTGCGTGAAAGAGTAACAAACATAAATAAACTTTTCATTTATAATATTAGTAGGATACCTTAATTAAGATAATTTTAGGGCCTTCATAATCATAGTTGTATAGGTTATACAACTATGATTCGGAACAAAGGTCCGTCGGAAATAATGTTAGATTTGAATTTCGTGACCGGAACAGTCAAGGTCCGTACCACGGCCGATAGTTCGCAACATTACTGTCATATAATAATTCATTGTTGTATTAAAATATAATAATTTTATGCACTAGCAAGCGATAGGCTCAAATTATATAATACCTACTAGCTGTGCCGCGCGGTTTGTCACGCGTACGAACATGCATGCAAAAGCTAGATAGTAGAATTCTATAACTCATGTGTTATTCTAATGTATAACCTATACTACTGCAAAATTTCATCGAAATCCGTTCAGCAGTTTATTCATAAAAGATTCAAACAAATATACATACCTACTTTCGCATTTATAATATTATATTACTAAGACTTTGTAAACAAACATTATTAAATTGTTTATTTTTTGTTTACGGACATTCGAAGTTAACTTATGTCAGAACAGAAGGGAAATCAGAACACCCTTTGCAAGGAAAAGGAGTAGTTTTTATAAAGAACCGGATGTAACCTTGATACTTGATACTAGGGTAACAGCTTTTTGAATTAAATTATATTTATAATTTATGCATAAGCGTTTTTCAGCAAAACAGATACAACCTTTTTCCGATCACATTTATTTCCTACTAGGTTTCCGCCCGCGGCTTCGCCCGCGCAGTCAAAGAAAAACCCGCATAGTACCCGTTCCCGTGGGATTTCCGGGATTGCGTCATTTTTCCGGGATAAAAAGTAGCCTATGTCCTTTCTCGGGTATCAAAATATCTCCATACCAAATTTCATGAAAATTGGTTCAGTAGTTTAGGCGTGATTGAGTAACAGACAGACAGACAGAGTTACTTTCGCATTTATAATATTAAGTATGGATGAAAGTACGAGTTAAATAAGCGAATTGAAAAACAGTTCAGTCAAGCTTTAGCAGAGCTTATTTCGTTACATAATACATAGGTATATTTTTTGCCATATATATGTATCTTTTCTATTGGAGTAAATTCTTACTATTTCCCTCTTAGAATTTAAAGTCATTTTTATGGTACGTATGTTACACCGATAAAAAAATAATATATACCTACCTACTCAAAAAGTAAAAAAAAAATAAACCACATAATATAATATCAACAGGAACAGAAGTAGTTCAATGAAATATAATATTTTAATCGACCACATTACCTAATAGATATGCATAAAACGTGAAAAAAAGAAAATTCATTCCTCTCGGTGCATAAATGAGTTGACTTTGACATTATTAGGTTATAATAAGTGTAATTTCCGTTTATAAAAAACTAGAATTATTGGAATTCGTAATTGCACTGACCTCTTGCACAGCACGTTCGCAATATGATTGTTATAATATGCGATTTTGACAAACTTTTTACATATAATAATATTATGCTTAAAATAATGGATGTTTATTTTCATAATATTTTTTTTTAAGTCCCATGTCCTGTAGTATGTACATGTAGTGGGGTACACTGTTTCACTGATAGATTTTCTTTAGGGACAAGTAGGTGATCAGCCTTCTGTGTCCTACCAGACCGAGACATGTTTTTTTTTCTTCGTCTCCACCGGGAATCGAACCCAAAACCCCTCGATGCTACGCTCACGCGTCAACCACTATACCAAGGAGGCGGTCAGCGGTTATTTTCATATTATACTGTTAAATTATTTTCTTATTGAGGCTTATTATTCGAAATACTTATTTTTGTTTTTACTTTTTTATCAATACGATACCTAAATGCCATTTACCTTAAATTACTTCCAAAATTATAATACATATTCGCAAGGTTTACTAATTTTATTGTTCGATAAGAAATGTTCATTAACAATTAAGGAGATAAAGATAGTGGGGCTTTAAACATGACAGATACAGGGTTAATATTATCTTATCCTACTTACAATAAAGCAATGAATTTCTAACAGCTGAAACGCCGTATCTTAGAGCCGTTATTTCATAAAGAATGCCAGTTTGTCCATATAAATCTTAATTCAATTACATCACAATGAATGCTAAGGTCAGTCGGTTCACACCTCGTAACAAAAGAGATAAAGAAATAAAATATAAACGATCTACGATCTAGTTACTACTACGATTGTAGTAAATATTATCATTGTAAACAATACACAATCTATATAGCCAACCCGTTTTGTAAGGATTTCCTGGTTGTTATCAATGACTTACGTGGTGCCTTTTCTTTCTTTTTACTTGTAAACAATTAATAATCTCTCTTCTCTAATACACAAGAAATCATGCTTGTTTCGATCAGGTGTTTCGTGTTATTTTCAATTTAAATTCAAAATTCGAGCACAAATTTGAGACTAATTAAATGTTGTAATGCCAATAATTTTACAAAAATCTTACACAAGCTGGTCCGGAGTACCCGCGTAATGCATTTTGTAATTTTTTAATTTTGTAAAAGACCAACAATTTTTGAAGGCCATCCTGTTACACGGATGTTGATGTCAAAAAATTTTTGATTTAAAAAATTTATGTCGGACGTATCACCGATATACTGTATATTAGAGCAACATTAACAAGAATGTGTGGGTTTGAAGGGCATGTAGCGTTCAATTAAACAACAAAATTAATATTTTTTTCAACATTAACACAACTCCGGTTAATGATCAATGAAGATAATATATAATTTATAAAATACACAAACTGCTGCACCGATTGCAAAAACGTGGTTTTGACTGAATATGAAATCATGTTTTTAAAGCGAAATGGAAATAGAATTAAGCATATTATGTCGTTGTACTTGCTATATATATTTATATTAACAAGTCAACAAATTCAATGAAATATTAGACTAGGTGAAATGTATTTTCACTATCCGATTAAATTTTATTGTATCTTCATTGGGCCTTACACATTTCACTGCCTATATTGTAGCTAGGTACTTATTTTCTGTAATACATATTATCAAATTTTAATACCCAGTTTTTGTAAAAAATGCAGAGAATTCTATAGCTTAGTTATTAAATCCATTTATAAATAATATGAGTAATAGAGGATAGCCTGTAGGCGATACTATTGGCAATATTTATTAGAATAATCCATAATACAGTCACGGGTCACTTATTGTTGTCCTTAACCCAATTTTGCACCTTAACCGGACAAAAAATCTACGTACAAACGAGTTTATTATATAAATATCTCATTGTCCAATAATATCAGAAGTTATAAATATTTATTGTGGTTTGTAAACAATTGATTCATCATATTATGAAAAATGGATTTTTGTGACAAAATTTATCATTTTAAATTCGATACTCGATTTGGAGTTAGTACATAAAAACACACTTAAAAGTTTTACAATAATATCTGAAGACGGTTCGTATGCCCCGTCCGACTAGGGCCCTTCCGGCCTCCTCCACTCAAGCGACAGCCCAAGCCGAGGTTCGAGATCCCCGTCAAGGGGGGACGCCCTTGCGCATGTCGCTACCAGGGTGAACCTTCAGTTCACCCACGCGTCCGCGTTAAAATGTAGAAGCCCTTCTGGCTAACATTGAGAGACACCACAAAAAAAAATGGTTCGTATGCACTTTGTTTGCATTCCTCTGAGAGGAAAATTCCAAATGTGTACTTCAGAAAATAAGTTACTTATTTGAATAGAATATGTAATGAAATTCATAAAAATATTATATATTATTTTATAATATTATGATAATTTCTTCGACAAAGTTCATAAAGTAATTTTGAGGTAATTCTTTTTTAAAAGTGTAGTAATATTGATGCATTGGGTTTCAGTTATTTAAGTTTATCGACCATTAAAACTCCATGGGTTACACTGTTCATTTTATTATTTAGTTGGGAAAAATTTGATACCAAATAATGAACATTTAAAAACCAGTTAAACATGAAACCATTGCGCGGAAAAACAATCCCCAATTGGTTTTTCAAGATAACATTTTTATTAACTACTGCCTTCCGGCGGTGATTTCCCTTACAGATAAAATTTTATATTATATCTTCCCGTAATAAATTACCTAATGAATCATCTAAAATCTTTTGGGGTTTTTTACCTATAAGCAGTTGTATGACATACATAATAAATATCTTACAAATATCATGTCCACTTATGTTTACCCTTTAAAATTTTAAATTGCTAAAGTTTATCTATGTGGCAACGTCTTAAAAATTTAAATTACATCATATCCAATGAATATTATCAGTATTTATTTAAAGCATTAAAATATCAATTTTATAAAATAAAAATTCTATTTGGACATTTAGACGTAAGTACTTTAAATGCTAAATAATATATTATGCGACTTTGATTATACCGTTGTATGTAGACGAATATAATAATTATGTTATTTTTTACGAAATAACGAATGAGTCGGCTTGTTTTAATAAATCGGCTCTCGTAAATTACTAGAAATTTATTTGTTCTAATTTCATATAATGCATGGGAATATTTTGTTAAGTAATCTCCGTAGTGTACTTTTTTAATTATAAAGTGTGTCACAATATATTTATAATTTATATTTACAATTTAATACTTATAAATATTAGATTATCTTAATGATGTGATACAATGTTAATGTACTAATCAGTATTCCTGCCTCAATTTTTTGCTTGAGTTAAAATTAAACGTAATAATATGGTAATGCATAAACCAGTAGGATATAATAATATATACGATGGTTTATACATAAGACATCTTACAATAAATATATTTTGTTGCGTACATATTGTATTCAATAAAAAAAAAAATAGCAGATTAGGAAATGTTTACTTCTTCTTCTTTTTTGTTTATAGGCTCCCGATCCCAGTAGAGACGGATTAGAAAATGTTTAAAATACTTTTTTTTGTGACGCACATATGCGACGTCACATGGATGACACAAGCAAAAATAAAACAGAAACGGGCATACCCGCATATAAAAGTATAGGTTCGACGTTCATTTAACAAAAAAACCGTCCCACGGAAAATACGTAACGTACTAACGGCTTCTGTAATTTATTTAACAACCAACTTGATTGAGCTATAAAACATCAATTCAAGGGCTTTTAAATTATAATTTGTAATAATTCATTTCTTGTTGAAAGTTTTTATAAACTTGATTTAACTAGTAACCACTACCTGCGAATATTGTGTACAGTGTACTGTATGACATGTACTCGATCTAGTACAAAAGAGAGCAATTCTTTCAGGACTCAGGTATAAAACCTCTCACGCGTGTTATAAAAACGATTAAAATAAATGACCAAAGAGGTCAATCCACTGGTTTAACCTTTAACTATCGAAGGCGAGTCGTTCTTGTTGGCATCCATGCGTAAAGAGTTTATACCAAAACTATTAAGTATTTGTCAAGATAAGTATGGTTATTTGTTTAAAATAAATACAAACAATAACATAATTAAACACCTTAAGGTTATATTTGAAAATAAGTGTCAAAGTTCTAATAGATGTTATGTCATATTTTAATTTAAGGTTATCTTTTTTCAGTTCGCAAAAAAGTAAAATGTCGGAAGTTCTCGACGAAGCTTTATTAATTACCAATAATTGCTTATTTGTATTGTTTATAAAATACTATTTATTTATTTATATTTTGTCTTGAAAGACTTGAATTTTAAAATTTAAAATAAGATAAACACGCTGTTTCCAAACGAACGTTTCCACTTTCAGTGCGTGGTGTTCCGAAACCAGATGTCAAGTATAACAGGTCCAACGTCATCGAAGATGCTAAATAATATTTGCATAACCGGTTCTGTGGCATGGTTCCGCATTTAGATGAAACCCAATTGGGAACAAAATATAAGATGCTCATTGCTCAGTGGTTATCGCCCTAAGCTTTATGCTTCACAATGAAAGATCGCTCCGTTATATTTAGGTACCTACATATTACAAGTGGTTATGTAATGTAATTTTATTTGTTATTTAGGTAGAGTTATTAAATTTTTAATTTTTGGTTCTATTGGAAACAAATAAATAAGACGCTCAAGGGTTAGCGTCGTAAGGTAGGTGCACGCACCGTTTATGCTAAACAATGAAAGATAATATATTTTTTTGCATATAGTTATGTAATGTTTTGGTTTATTATTTAGAGGGAGTTATTAATGTAATTAAGAATTTTCGTTCTATCGTGTACAAAATGTATTTTTTGCATCTTAGATATCTTAATTAATATGTTAATCATTAATTATGACGCCATGAAAACAGTGTAATAGATCTCCACATACTAATACATCATTACAAATGCCTATAGACTGAGTTCTTGTAGCATTTACCTCAGTCATAGAAATAATAAAGGTCAGAAGTTACGCAAGTGCATGCGTATTTTTTAATTTGTCTAAACAACATAATTTACACCTACTTAAAACAAGGTTTCTATATAAATAATCAGTGTACTCTGATTCAAAGAAATCGCACATGTTACGTCAAGAATGTCACCAATAGGAATGGCGGGTTTTTACCGACACAAATGTGGAGAATAAAAACAATTTTTAATTATGCTATAAAACATAGGAAATTTTCAGAAGTAACTAAGTGAATGATTCATTCTTGTACAATACAAAGTGTAAAAGGAAACTTTAAACATTATTATTAACACTTATGTAAATTACTTGTATAGCAAAAAGGTAGACCTAAGAGAGCCAGACTGTGTTGCTGTGCTTGTTGTGTAGTGTGTTCGATGATCATTGATTTTCTGGCACGACACTTACTTGTCTGTGTCGTGCCAGACCGAGACATTTTTTTTCTTCGTCTCCACTGGGAATCGAATCCCCCTCGGTTCTACGCCCACGCGTCAACCACTGTTGACTGTACCAAGTCGGCGGCTTGTTGTGTGGAATACTAAATTTTTATGAAAGAAAGAAAGGAATAAACAGCTAATTTTCAATCTACCTTTCCTCGGCGCTAATTTTCAATCTGCCTTTTAGTATCACTACCTTTTAAGTATATTGCATATAAAAAATAAGAAAGACAACTTTAAATTTAGACTATAATAATTATAGCATTTTATACTTATCATTTGAATGTGCATATGATTGACCTAATATAATGCGTTTGGCTATGTTTTCAAACAAGTTTTTTTCAACTATAGTATACTATGAATAAACGTTTTTTCATTGTATAATGTCACACCTAATTAGTTCTTATTTCTTCCCAATAAGGTTATTTCAATATGTTAGTATTGGCTGCTTCTGAGAAGCAAAAGGGAGGAGCTTCGTGAAATTCCTAGACGAGAGATATTTCAATAAAACTATAGGTACCTAATATTATATATCAAAATGATATTGTAATTATTTTACAATTGGCTTGAAATTAGTATGTAGATTGTTACGTTTAAAATGGACACTAATCGTCCAAACTACGCCAAGCCTTTAACGTTCCTTCCCAGTTTTCGCAATATTATGTAGTACATACTAGCTTTCCGACAGCGGCTTCACCCGCGTAGTCAAAGAAAAACCCGTATAGTTCCCGATCCCATGGGAAATTCCGGATAAAATCTATCGTATGTCCTTCCTCAGGTCTTAAGCTATCTTTGTAGCAAATTTGAAGTAAATCCATGCAGTACTTTTTCAGATTAGCCCAGACATCCATTCAAAAATTCTAAAAAGTATAATTTTGGATTCGGTATCTATTGTAGATAACGCCCCAAGTATTCTTTGAAAAAATATTCAATGTACAGTTTTGACTTTCCTACGATTTTGTTATACCTATGTATATTTATATGTATAGTTAATAATATGCTCTAAGTGTATATTGGTTAGAATAGTCAGAAAATATTAACTATTCCTTAATATTATCTTCCTGAGATAAGTACAGCTAGTTTAAAAAAAATAACATTATAGGTATACATTTTTAAAGCTATAAATTAACGGAACAGTATTTGAAAAGATTCACGCAAACCCTTTAAAAAAAGAAATAATATATACCATTAACAAAATGTATATATAAATTCTGTAATGTAATAAAGGAATAAGTACAACATGTTTTGCGGTTAATCAAGACAGTTTAATTCGCGAGCATAAAACAGTTATTCATGTGTCATTAAAGAACAAAGAACTTATATTGAATATTGCTTCTGAAATAATATCTGGGAAAATATAGGTATATAATAATTATTATATTATAATATTATGTATTGAAGATTGATACTTATTTAGATAAGTAAATAGATATTTGACAAAAAACATGGGTATAAGTTATAAAGAACGTAGTTTGGTATACTCATATAATTAATTAGTAGTTATGATAATTTTATATACTCTGATTATTAATAAGTGGTTATGATAATAAGATATATCGGTAAAGTAAATCAGCTTCTTTAATTTCGTATTATTTATAGAAGCATTAACAGCTGATAATCGTTGCATTGTTGTTCATTGTACGAGTTGAAGGAAGGTTAAATTCGTTGAACCGAACCGGACGAAAATGATAAATATGTATAATATTTTAAACGTGTCTTTTTATTCCTTGTATTTTTAATAATAATGATCTAGATTGAACGTGATTTCTATAACATATTTACTGATGGTTTCCTTGTCCCGACTATTGCTTAGAAATAAACCCAAGTGGCTCCATTTTTTACTCTAAAGTTAATAAAAATAATATACAACTATAAGCACACATAATTATTTTTTTATTCTATTTAATCTGTGGAAAAAATACTCGGTAAACTAACAACGTTACCTGGTTTTACCCTCGGGTTCATGATTCAACGAAATGGGTTTATCCATAAACATACTCTTAATAAAATAAAACAAGTTAGAACTTTAATAATAATGCTTCTGACAGAACATATAAATAGAGTATATCTACATTAATGAATGCAAGTATAACGATACACGCCTTTGTTCAACTTCCGCGACACAAATAGAAAACAAGTGAAATAACTGCAAATACTGCTAGTAGAAAATCATTTAAAAATCTTGAAACTAAAAATAAAATACACTTTGAAATTTGAACCTATCAAATGATAAGCTCACTTGGTAACCGCATACACATGTGGTCAGGGAACTTTTATATTAACAAAAGACCAATTATTTTTACATTGCCTTCGTACTTGATTTAATTTTATACTCTGATAATTATAAATAAAGGAGCTCGTTGTTAGTACATAAAATTAGGAATAGTCTAAAATCTTTAGATTTAGAATACTCATGGTGCATTTTTACGGGTAACATGTATATTATGTGATGAAGCATTGCTTGTTTGTTCCTTAATAAGGGACCTAGAAAAGTGTAAGAGAGCCAGAAAAGTTTTCCTATGTTTTGACTTGCAAGTTATTATTAATACATTAACAATAACTGAGACAAAAGATCTTTCAGTTAACCGCTAAACAGCACACGAGGTACTAGGCGACCATAAACGCTATTAGGTTGTGCACAAACTAAATAGCCTTATCGAAGGAGGTCGCTCAACGTGGCCTTGTTGGAAGCAATTCGGCTTGTATTATGTCTCCTTTTGTGCAATTACGTAATTTTCTTGTCCACCTTATGCTAGTTCGCCACACATGGCCGGTATGAGAACCACATTAATATGCGATTGCGAGTTATTTATCAATTGCTAAGCTATATTTGCATCGCAATGAATTATTATAATTGTTGTCTGAGTAGCCGGGCTCCTTATTATGGTTAACGAGTACGGAACCTTGAGATTCACTGGTCAACACTCGAGACCCTTGTGTGAGCGCAGATCCGAAACGATGTTCATTGTTTTAGTTAATTATGATGTTAACGGTAAGGGCGGTTCCATACTGTGTTCGTCCTTATGTTGAATAAACTTTTGTGACTAACAGCAACCGAAAGCTGTTTGAGGCTTGTTAAAAAAGAAGATAAGAAATATTTCATAGAGAAAGATAAAAATGCATACGCTACGTCGACGTCGTTCCTCAATAAGAAATGGATTCAAAATACCTATATGAATAAGCCCAAACATTTACATTAATTACATCTTAAATTGTAATCACATCAAACAAACACGTAATTGCATCTTATCAATAAGCAAACGAAGCCTTCATTTCGGCCAATTTCTCTCAACATATTCATTGCGAAATTAAAGCAGTTCGTATCCATATCAATCGAAACGCAAATATAATGATAACGATCTATTAGAACGATACATGGGAGATCAATCGTGCCATTGACAAGGCCAAAGTTGAAACTGCAGTTCTTGTTGTAATAAACGATAATGTCGCGCGGGTTTACTTGTGTAAATTTATTTTTTTGCTATAGTATGAAAGACTTTCGGTGTTATACCCCTTATACCTTGTAGCTGTCTGTCTCTTCTTTTCGCCTTATCTACTTTTCTGATTTGGATGAAATTTGGCACAACGGTAGTTTGAAAATTGAGAAAGGATGTAGGATAAATTTTATCCCACGGGAATGAAAATTATATTTTATAAATTACGTCTAGTCATTTGATCCGGTAATATTATTAATATTTTCATCACAAATAGGTAATAAGTGTTACTTTCACACATAAAAAACAATAAATCAAACGTCTATATTTTATTGCCAATAAAATGTAACTTGTCACTTAGCCTTCAGATAAAAACACTAATTAAATCTAAAAAAAAACATTTTAAAAATAAGTTAAACTTTGCAACTTTACGCATTCATTTTTATTTTGATTAAGTGACAAATGGTTTAAATATATATACTTAATGTATTTATAGATATAGGCTTGTAGATTCAATGATAATATTCAATATTCATCATTAAAAAATTCTATGTTACCTGTTGACCAGACGAAGAAGGAACGTCAACCTGCTAGATATGACTTAGTGAATGTCTTATTAAAGAAAAGGATGCGGGTAGCAAAGAACAGAAACGATGGTATGGCTTGCACTTAAGGAAGCCTATTTTTAATCTTGGGTTTAACCAGGCTGGAAAAAGTCCATAGGTAAAGAGAAATTAAGTCGACTGCTATACATGTTTCTACAGTACAGTAATATTATATTTAACTAGCTGTGCCCTGCGGTTTTACCCGCATTGCTCCGCTCCTGTTCGTTTTAACCTGATGATATATAGCCTATAGCCTTCCTCGACAAATGGGCTATCTAACACCAAAATAATTTTTCAAATCGGACCAGTATTTCCTGAGATTAGCGCGTTCAAACAAACAAACAAACTCTTCAGCTTTATAATATTAGTATAGATTGTAAACGTTATAAAGTGGTTTTGGCCTAGTATTTTTAAGTGACGCGCGATCAGGAACTTCCAAGCAATTAAATCGTGACGACTTTTACATTTCCTCTACAACAATTAATGTTTTAAAATTAAATATCATTCAATTTACGCATCACGATATAAGCGCATGATAACTAAAACCTATAAACTTAGCTTTCAGTTAGCCTAATAATAGCTACCCCATAAAATACATCGGTATTAGTGGAGCTTTTTGGCGGCTCTTTTTGTAGGTATAAGCTACTTTGGATGTGGTTAATCATTAATACGTTATACTAATCAAAAGCCTTTATAAAGAACGATAGTTAAATGAATATATGTTTAAGTTTTAGTTTGAGTTTATTATACCTAGGATCTATATTGTAAAGAGCCTATCTATATTATAATTATACAATGTAAATTATTTCGTCGTCAGCCATTGGACGTCCACTGTTGGACATAGGCCTCCCCCAAAGACTTCCAGAACGGCCGATCACCAGCGGCCTGCATCCAGCGGCTCCCCGCCACCTTGATCCAGGTCGTAAATTATTTAAAAGTTGTCAAGTCAATTGTCAAAAATAGGTTTGAGTATGAAATATAGAACAAGAATACGGATATACATTTCAACCTCCAAGCTAACATTCCAAGGGAAAACCTAATGCTGTAGCATTTCGTAGAAGTCCGCAAAAAACTAGAACATAATATATTTTATATTTAAAAATTAAATTAATTTTTTTAAACGTCACAAATAATTTAATGTCACCAAGTAATTGCTTCAACTTCCTGCAATAAATGTGAATCCATTTAACGACATCATCACCGTAATTTAATTCAGACGTCTCTAATAACATTTGCAAATTACTTATTTAATATAATTGCATGTAAGATTAATATTCTTACGTTTTCCACACTTGTATCTATACGGAAGGAAAAAATCATATCATTTTCATCATAGGTATATCTACTTCATTTTACTTAATTAAAACATTACATGTACAGGTGCAGGTAGTAGCATCAAAAGTATGTTATAGATAAATAATTTGATTATAACATAAATACTTTTGTATTTCATTGTAAAATTATTTAATCTACATAAGCTATATTATCATGGAATGCCATAAATTGTTGTTGGTATATACTTGATCACAGAACTTTAAGCTCTGACGAAAGTATAGAGTGTAAAAAGATAATTGCAAGCGGATTTAGTGAAGTAGGTAATGCGTTCTAAATAAAAAAAATCCAATATCTATAATATTATTATCAGAAGTGAAATTCTTACTTTTTCTTTGTGAGAGGTAAGCTTTGGAAGTACTTAAGAAAACTCTCAGTAATAGAAAGCTACAACATTCAGAAGTGAACTTGTAATTATTATATATTTTAGTGAAAAATTATTACAAGTTTTTGATTGTATGGATTTGAAACATAAAACTGTTACAAAAGTTGTAAATAATACTTGAAAATTAAAACAAAATAAAAAGGTTTTGAGGGAGTTCCTACACCAATATGACTCATAATATGTTTGACTCTTTGTGATTCGAGTTTCGCAAAAAGTACCGGATGAATTTTATCGTTTTAGTGTTCTAAGAAAGATTGAATTAAATAAAACATAGTGATTATATTTATTTAATGCCTGACCACTAATTCGTGCACGCTACCGTACCTCAAATATCCAGAAAAAACTTATATTAAACTTTTTATCTTAGCTTTTGATTGATCCGTAAACTTATATAAAGTGATATAAATAAATAAAAAAAACTTTGGTCGGTAGTGGACGCTTAAATTGAGGTAAAATTGTTTAGTCATCAACGATATTATTTATAAAAATTTTAAAAACTTAACTTCATTTTCTAAAACATGAACATTAAAGAGAGGGTTAACCTTCTGCGACTGACGTGGTAGTCTATCAGACACCGCCAAACATAAAAAACGTTGCCAGCTCGCAATATCGCGTAATGAAGTGCTGTCTCGCTCAGTACCTTCCTGGAACTGCTCGTGGCGGCGGTCAGTGGGGTGCAAGCGCACGCACCGTGTGCACGTGTGGAGATACGAGCGGTCGGTGTCTCACAGACGTAAGTACAGCAATAAAACCTGATTCTGACAGACGTCACCTCACTAATATAGTTTAAACCTCATAGTGTCTGCGAGTCGTTATCTCAGTAAGGAATTAAAACTTCCTTAGTGTCTCTCAGACGTGATCTCATAAACGTTTATTCACATTATGTTTTCTTTGGTTTTTTAGATGTCACAACAAAAGAAAACCGGTGTAGTATCTAAACGGGACTGTAGAGGAAAATATAAGGATAATGACGAACAGATTGAAGCCTGGCTTGAAGAATTGGAGGAAGAAAATGAGTTCAGTGATTTTGATGATGGCTCGGTGGCAGACCCTGATTATCAGGAGGAAAATGAAATCACAGGGGATAGAAATCAAAACCAAGAACAGCAAGAAGAAAATATAGCTATTCAAGAAAATATAGCTGTCGCTATAAGCGTATGAGATGCTAATTATATATTTTACCGGATTTTAGATCTTGCTGGAATTAATTCATTTGTCTTATATCAAACATGTCCAAATTAAGATGAGGCGATTTCTTATTATATTTAGCGAGAGATTTAGTTCTTCCCAGCTTGAAAGAGCGCGTATACAACGATAGATTACCAAGAGAACTCCGTCTAACAATCACAAGAGTTTTGGGTAAAGATTTACCCCCTCGTCCGCCCGTGGCTCAAGCTCCAGGACCATCAGGAAGAAAGTTGTGCAGCATATGCTGAAGAGACAAACTAGATACCACTGCTGTGCATGCATTAAGCCAATTTGCCTGCAGTGTTCTGCTCCGCTTTGCAAGGATTGTCAATTTTAATTATTAAAATAAGGTCAACTTTAAGACTGAATTGTGCCTAAACTAACCGTATGATATCGTTATGTTTTTGTTGTTAGTTGTTAAATATAAACCTTAAAAGATTGATGTTATTAGATTTTAGTTAATTTCCAATTAAAAAATTTAAATAATTTTTAAGTACTTACGTGAATGTTGATTTCTTGGAAAAAACTTTATCTCAATAAAAATAATTATATTTCTATCATTTCTTTTATTTCCTAAATATACAATTAATTTTTAAATAAATATATGACTCAACAATAACAAAAAAATATAAAATATTAATAAATATTACTAGTATTGAAAAAAAATGCATCTGAACATTACGTCCAACAGACTACTCGTCAGTCGAATGTTTACAAAAATTTCACCTCAGTCGCAGAAGGTTAAACAAATTTGATTCATAAAGTTTAATAGTCTAACGGTGCATTTACATCAAACTAACATAGAATTAGAGCTAGAGCATTATTTCGTGATGTTTTAGTGTAAACGATAACTCGTATTCAGTGTTGTTCAGTATTAGAACATTGTATAGAATCTTTTCGAACGCACTAAGAACAACGAAAGAATGCTCTACGTCCGATTACACTAAAAGAATTTGACATAGTGGTGTTAGAATGAGCATTCGCTTGATCTAAATGCACCGTAATATACTTCAGAACAATTATTGTAGATGTAAAAGACAGATACAATTGTATATCCGATACTTAAATTGCAATATTAAAAACGTCTGATTCCAATCAGCGAACTGCAATTTAATTATACCAACAATAAACTAATATGTATAGTATGAAAAAACTATTTAAATTGATTCATTAATCACATTTATCGGCTAAGATTACAACAGTTCATACACGCTATGATTGGTATGCATTACAATATTATAGGCATTATATTATGTATTATAAATATTTTAAACGCTTGGTCGTAGTGCGAATAAAGTTCTAGGTTATTAAAGGAAACTAATAAACTTACGAAATAACTATTAATATAATAACTATGGAAAAGTTATAATTCTTTATTTTTTCGTTCATGAAATTTAAATATAAAAAAAAAATTTCGTTCGTATCACTAAAAAGTTATAGACTACGTATACAACATCTCACTTTAGCACTAACACATTTAAAAAATGATACCTCACTGAGAAAATGTTACATTACAAAAAAAATATCTCTATTACAAAAATACTTTTTTCAAAAAACATTTCCAGTGCACTCAAGGGACGCAAGCACCTTTGTTCCAGTCTAGACCATATTGTAAAATACTAAGATCTTAAGGCGATACGAAATAAACGGAACTCGGAAATAACGCAATCATTTTGTGACGTCTACAGGCACTCCGCTCCAATTATTTGAGCTTAGTCATTCGTTCAAGGCGTTTTAAAACAATATATTTTATTAACAACTTATACACAATCGCACTGCTACGTTCTTATTTGATTTACACAGCTGTTAATGATTGCATTTTGCTTAAGCGGCTATAAAACTACCCTGATCAGAACAAGGTTTATTGTAGCAATATTCGGTTTAAATTATATTGTTATATAATTATGTTTGTTTGTGGCTATTAACAAGATTAAAGCCTTTTTACGCGGACACACATAAAAAACAGTTGGAGCTGCAAATTCGATAATTATGCCATTAGTTAAGCTTAAATTTTATCAACACGATTCTCATCCAAAGTAAAATCCATCTCGAAGTATTCACATAATATGCATTCGTGAGCCAAAACGCAGCACTTAAAAATCATGGCCAAACAGAAAAATGTTATCGCACGTTATATTATTAACTATGACGATCCAAAATAAATATATTATATACCTACTATGTTTCATATTGTTGTAAAAAGAATATTAACTAAGTAAGTATTCATAAATTGGTTTATTATTCCTAATTTTACTTTTACAGCTTTATATATACGTGTAGAACACATTAAGTGTTAAATAATATACGCCCAAACACCTCTGTAATAGCAATAAAACACACGAAATGTTTTATTAATGTTCCGTTTTTCTAGAACTTACTCGAATGTAATTGGCCATTGCATTGTTGTTCTGTTGAACGTTTATTTCTGTTTTTGTTTCTATTATGTTTCAATCGGTATCATGAATCTGTCCATATTAATTAACACGCTTTTATTAGCGTCATCTGTATGTTTTTATGCTTGCATGTTTTGTTTTTAACAGACTCTTTTAGACTCGATTTTGACCAATTATAACCGGACGGATTTAATTCAATTTTGTACTCTTATCAAGGATTGGTGACAATACAATAATTCCATGAGTTTATCTCATTTTAACCTTGTTTTTTAGGTTTTTAAGCTCCAAAGCAATTGGACCCTAAAAATAATTAAACTTTGATAATAATAATCTTTCTCCTTACCAAAATGAACAATCTCATGAACTTTGAAGGTTAGGTGTGGATACGTAAAGCACAGGCTATCTTATTACTGATCAATAGCATTAACAGTTGCCGATCCGAAACGTTTTGTTTGAGTCGTGCAAATATTTGGGTTCGTAATTCTTACTAAGCTCAGCGGTTTATCTATTACTTTAATGGAATTAAAACTGTTTATGCATTTAGTTTTGTTAAGAAAAATAAAATGAAAAAACATTAATATTAAATAGTTAATACTGACTACCTAATGTATAACTGACTACTGCATGAAATGTAATATCAAGCGATTGAGTGACCAATATACAAACAACTTAGATCTGATTTTTCATTGTATTTCCGGCAGAATTTAATAATGTTACGATATTTTTTGACCTTTCACGCAGAAAACGGAGTAAATTTGAAAGATATTAAAGATACTTTTTGGCCTCAAATTATTATTTAGCCTATCTTAACTCTACCAATGAAGTCGTGCTAATAGGTAGTATTGATTTTGAAATAAATGTTCGATATGTACACATTGTGTTTATTCATAAGCATATCAATATTTCGAATGTCATAACTTTTTGCTCCCATTCATGGAACATTCTATACCTAAGTCTAGATATACAATACACATAACGTTAATGTATAAAATATTCAATAAATCCGGAACCATTTGTTATGCATATTCCGTTGAGCTCATAAAAATACATCGATTTTTTATGTATAGCCCGGTCAATTTAAACATTCGGTGCTACATAAAGTCCCAACAGGCTGAATTTCTGTGAAGTTGTTGAAAACATAATTATAAACAATGTCTAAAAGTTCCCCATCATTCCCCTGTAAGCTAAAAATTTTATTCACGGTCAAAGGTCAAAAAAATGAGTTTTTCGCGATTTTCAGCAAAACGGTAAGTTTTATCATAAAGTACCTCAGGCAAAGATTGTAGATCATAAAATTATCTATAACAAAATATGTATCCATACTTTTTTTCTTACGAGCCACCGTTTCTGAGATATAACGATTCAAAAAGTTATAAAAGTTGTTATCGTCATAATATGCA